>RJWM01041373.1:0-14972 GCA_004363535.1 Dasyprocta punctata | reverse complement strand
AGCGTCAGCGATACATCATCTGGGGTGGGGTTGTGTAATATGCGGAAGCAGGATATGGTCGCCATCTTGGCTTACTCGATGGGAGGGGTAATCTAGCTCAGGCTTTGCTCCTTCCCCAAGGCCTCGCTTACACTCCGTCCGGCCTACAGTTGCTGCGTCCCACATGCCCAAGGTGACCTTTTATGTGGCTCCCCACATGATATAGTCATTTTAACTATCCTACGTATACCTATTTATAAATTTATGTCTTTTTCCTTTTCCCTTCCTTCTTTCCTCCTTTCCCCTTAGAATACCTCTTGTGGTCTTTAAAATAACTGCCCATATCATCAGGCCTAATATAGTCAAACAAAATAGTTCAGAATAAAACCAATAAAAAATAAAAAAATGGTCACAGAAAAGAGAAACAAAAAGCTAAAGGACCAACAAACAACAACAACAAATCCAATACTGTAACATTATAGGTTTACAAAATGAGATGATTGGAATTTGACAGTGGTTGTAACATTGTATATCATTACCTTCAAAGGGGTTGCTCAGATTGACACATATAGACATGTAAAATTGATCTAATCATATGAGTATCAACTATTCTCTCTCAATAGTTAATACATTTAGTGGTATAGACATTTTAACCATCTTTTGTATACCCTCATATAAATCTATGTCTTTTTCCTTTTCCCTTCCTTCTTTCCTCCTTTCCCCTTGTAATACCTCTTGTTATCTTCAAAATAACTGCCCATACCATTAAGCTTAATATAATCAAACAAAATAGTACAAAATAAAACCATTAACAAATAAAACAATGGAAGCAATACATAGTAATACAACATTGATTTCTATAATGCCTCATATTATCTTCTAGGCAGTTGACTATATCATCTATTATAATACAATCAAACAAACCAAAATAGGTTAAAATCACTCAAAACAAAACAATGAAAGCAATACTGGGTTTCAAAACAAGGTGATCAAACATCAAGAAAGGCTACCCTAATATATTTTGTTATCTTTGAAATAGCTGTCTGTGTCATCAGATATAATAAAATTAGGCAGGTCGAGATAGAATAAGATCAAACTAAACAGCTCATTGAAAACTATACTGGACTCAAATCCCGATGATGGATTATTCAATTGTCTGCCCCACTCGGTGATGGTCACAGAAAAGATTCTGCTGCTGTTTCTGGAGCTGTGGACCTTTTTATCTCTCTCTAAAATGTCCTTCAGTATTCTTTGTAGGGTTGGCTTGGTTGTCATAAATTTCTTTAGTTGTTCTTTGTCGTGGAAGTATCTTGTTTCTCCATTGATTTTGAAAGATAGTTTTGCAGGGTACATCAATCTGGGTTGGAAGTTGTTTTCTTTCTGGGCTTGAAATACTTCACTTCAAGCTCTTTTTGACCTGATGGTTTGTGTTGAGAAGTCTGTTGTGATTTTGATGGGTTTTCCTTTTTAGGTGATCTGTTTTTTTTTCCTAATAGCTTTTAATATTCTGTTTTTGTGTTGAATTTCTGGGATCTTGACTATTATATGTCTGGATGTAGGTATATTTTGGTCATGTTTAGCTAGAGTTCTATATTCACTTATCTGAAAGTCTTTTCCTGTTCCCATGCTTGGAAAGTTTTCTGAAATTATTTCTGTAAATAGGCTTTTAATTTGATTTGTATTGACCCCTGCTTTTTCACTCACACCTTTTATTCTTAAGTTATGTTTCTTTGGGTTGTCTTACAGTCATTGTATTGTTACTTTCAGGTTTCTTGTTATTTTTAAGAGATCTTTCCTTTCACGGTCACAAGCTGCAAACCTGTCTTCAAGGTTTGAAAGTCTATCTGTAGTTTCCTTCAGGTAATTTTGCCAACTTTCATTGGAGTTTTTGATTTCCTGGTAATCTCTTTGAATCTGTTTCATGCATTCTAAATCTTTTTTGTATTGTTCATTCCAGGTTTCCCTCATTTTCCTATTCTCCATTTTTTTATCTATGTCTCCTTTAG
The DNA here is from genome assembly GCA_004363535.1 of Dasyprocta punctata. Lineage (NCBI taxonomy): Eukaryota > Metazoa > Chordata > Mammalia > Rodentia > Dasyproctidae > Dasyprocta > Dasyprocta punctata. The sequence goes on along the minus strand of RJWM01041373.1, from coordinate 12,987 downwards.
AGATGCCTAGCAATTCTTTTATTATGTTTTTCATTTCTTCTTTTAGTTGAGTTAGTATTTCTGTTCTAACTTCTTTTATAGCCTCATGAAGCTGTTTCTTTACTTCAGTTATCATCACCTCAGAGACTTTAGTTGTGGGATTCCCAACCTCTTCTGCCTTTGCTTCTCCTGGATTTGTTCTGCTTGGATTGGAAGCCAGAGACTGCCCTTTGCTTCTTTGTCTTGACATATTCCTGGGTTGTTCTGGACAAATATGTGCACTGTTACAGCGCTGTCCGCTGCCTTTCCCCAGCCCACCTCAGCTCCCTGATGTCTGGCACAGTGTACAGGGGTGGGGCCACTGCCTGGGAACCTGGGCTGGTTATCCGCAAATCTTTCACTATCATCCCTCAGGCACGCGTGGAGCCGTGGTCTCCATACCGAGCTAGTCACCTGCTGGGACCCTCCCCAGGTCTTGGTCGGAGCAATTGCCATGGGACTGTGCCCAACTAGGGTTGGCTCTGGCCCCAAAATGGCTGCCAGTCCCTCACGGGGTTTGGGATTTGCTGCACTCACTGTTAACCAGTTTAGTTCTCCAGGTCTGCTCCCTCTGTCCACTGTCACTCCCCTCCAATGCTGCCTCTCTGGGCAGAGTTCTCCAGGGTCGCCACCACTACCGTGGCTGCTGGACTTTGATGGTGCATCCCTAGGTTCTAACAACTCCTTTCACAGAGTGGGTCTGGCTCTGGGCAAAGGTGCTGCCAGCCACCACCTTCCTTGTTTGAATGTTTCTTTTTACTCTTTCTGTGGGCATCAATTCTCACTTTAGATTCTTCCTGGATCCAGAGGACCTGCCTCCCTCCTTTTTGTCTTCCCCATGTTGCTATGTTCCAGCATCTGGATGGTGTCTTTCAGGGAAGTCACTTACCCTGCTGTTTACCATTCCACCATCTTGTCCCACCTCCCATATTCTGCTTTTTAAACACTCTTCTCTGATAGCCTTATTTGAAAGTGAAAAAATAAAATAAAAAATGTGTGCATATACAATATTCCACTGAGATAAAGTGGGTATGATATTAATTCTCAAATAGAAGAGAAAGGAACAGAAAGAAGAGGAACAGTGTGTTGGTTACCTTTTTCTCGTTGCTGAGATAAAATACCCAACACCCCAAATAAGGGAAATAAGGGTTTATTTAGCTCACAGTTTGTGGAGATCTTAGTCCATAGTCAGCTGACTCCAAGGCAGGGTAGTATGACAGAGAGGCAGCACTTCAAAGTGGCAGAAGGTAGCAAAAGCAGCAAGAGCAAAATGGGGGTGCAGAACAAGTCTCCTCTCCTCCTTTATACTGTAAACAGGCTACCCTCTCCCCCTGCCAGAAGTGGGTGTAGCATTCATACCACCTCCATGACCTTCTCTTGCACAGGCTGAGGATGTTTCAAAGTAAGGACCCTGGCTCCCTGCTGAATTGCTTAAACTTCTAAACTTTTCAAGTTGATACAGTGAATCAACTATAACAAGCAGGAAGAGGATTGGAGAAGAGAGGGATACCCAGAGAAAGAGAAAACAATGAAAAGAAAAATGGAAAAGAAGCTGGGTGTGGTGGTGCATGTCTGTAATCCCAGCACTCAGAAGACTGAGACAGTAGGATCTCTGTGAGTTCAAGGCCAGCCTGGGCTACACAGTGAGGCCAGGGCAGCCAGGGTTGCACAATGAGACCTTGACTCAAAAAAAAATGTAGGAAAAGATAAATAGGCCCAGACATTCTTCTAAAGCAACAGCCATATTTTTATGTTTTCAATCTAATGATTACTAAAATCAACCTCTGTTTTCACCTCTGAGTAAATCCCTCAGCCAAAAAAAAAAAGGATAAAATAATAAACTATTTAATAAACTATTTAGCCTAACAAGGCTGTCAATTATTTTCTGCTGGATTTTATAGATGCCATAGGATTAAATGTAGCCTCAAACTTTAAACTGTTCATCCCTATTACAAAAGACAGATTAACAAGAGAAAGGCATCCGATTTATTATATATGTGTTCTGTTACGTGGAAATTTTCATAAGGAAATGACGAACCTAGGAAAGAGATAAGTTTGTGTATTTTTATGCTTAGGTCTGATGAAGAGGTGATTAGAAAGGAAAGGTAAGATTGGACAAAGGAAGTAAGATCTGCTGGTAATAGTCTGAAGGAATTTAGCAAAGCCTTGTTCATCTTCTTCTCTGTGTCCCTGTGTCTTGAGAGATAAGCATGATCCTTTTCAAAAGGAGTCAGATCACCTGCTTCAGGGGAGAAGGATGAGAGGAAGGTGACACGGTCTTCTGTCCTCTGTGCTTTTCCCAATGCTACAGTACCATGTTCTAGGTAGAACATCTTGAAACTCATCACCCCCAAATCTCTACTGCCATGTGTTAGTGATAGTCTGTCCATGGAGTTATTCCTTTGGTATTTTCAAGAGAAAAGGTCATCTGGAAACCACTTCTAGATAATGAAATGAGAGATGTTAGCCACTGCATTGTTATCATTAGGCAACAATGCAATATTCTCCCCAGTCTGCATCCTTAAACTGAATGTGACTCAGGAAGTATATAGTAATAAGTTCTGTCTTTTTGTTTGTTTCTTCTTTGCAAGACAGAATCTTTTTTTCCCCATGACTTTCACTTTGATTAAAATTTTGGCCATTCTTTTCAGATCGTGATATATACTATATCAACCTTGGTTATTGTCTACTGATTTTAGTTATTAAGTCTTGTAAGTTTTTTTGGTAAAAGTAAGATGAGTTTTTTTATATTTTCTTTGCTAAAATCCACCTATCTTAGATTAAAGTAAAAAAATAAAATTGTATGTTTTAAGAAAAAAAATAGGCCTAGCACTGTCCTTCCATTGTTTCTCATTTTCTTCTCTCTGTTGGAATATTCCATTTGTCTTTGTCTCTGTTATTAGTAGAGAAAAAAGAGAAAGAAGCATGAGAATAATAAACAGCAAGAGATTGGAGTGCTTTGTAGAAGGACTTGTTACAACCTTCATGTGTGCATGGCCCATTCGATACCTCTCTTCTCCCTACACCACTGTCTTCTCACGTGAAAGGAAGAAGTGGTTCAATTATCATCACTTGGGCTTGAAGACATTGTGTGTTCACTTCTGATACAGCAAGTCAGAGAAGATACCTCTCCTCTTGGAGCACATGCTCAATTAGATGGAGGAGGACTCATCATCAAAAAGAAATAAATGCAAACAAGGAAAACTTAGATAATGTTAAGACTAGAAAGGAAATGGTATGATGATGCAGTAAGGGTGAAAGGAGAACACAGCAAAAGGGCAGATGAGAAATTAATTGCAGCAGCTCTGTTCAAGGGTAGAAATTGTTTCTCACATCGATCTTAGCTAACCTTGTGAAATACTGAAAAATACTGACCTAGGTGACATTGTGTGACATCTAAAGGAGCCTTTTAGTTTCTGATCTCACCCTCTTGAAGTGGAGGTGTTTTGTAAGGAAGTCTCACTTCTTCTGCAGGTGAGATCCTGAGAGTAGAGACCAAGGACTTCCAGTTGACACACTCGGACAACTTCTAGGCATACAGGTGAAACCATTAAAATAGTCCCTAATGACCTTCCAACAGACCACAAATCCATGCATATGGCATCACCAACACAATAGAGCAAAGACAAGTAGAGCCTGATCAAATAGCTGGTTTATTGAATTGAGCAAGTAAGTGATTGTTTTAACCACAATGCTTTTGATAATTTGTTACCTAGCGATAGACAACTGAAACTGAAAGAAAAGCTATGTAGCTACTGTAGATGGGACGGTCAAGGAGACCATCCATGAGGAGGCAATACTGAAGGTAAAATCTGAATAATAACAAGAAGTTAACCCCACAGACATTCGTGGGACGTGATTCCAGGCAGGGACAAATGCAAGTGCAAAGAACCTAAAGCAGAAAGAAAAGACCAGGTGTGTAAGAAAGATGGAAAGAAGAGTACTGTGACTGGAGCACGATGAACAATAAAGAAGGTGACTCCAAAATAGGAGATGAGGCAGAAGAGCAAGGAAGGCCCCTATTGTGAAGATCCTGGTAGTCTGTGGCAATGAGTTTGAATTTCATGTCAGATAAAATAGAAAGTCATTTAACGTTTTATTAGAAGGAGAGCGATACGATATTTTTGCATGTTTAAATATTACTCTGGAATTATGTAAAAAATAGATTTTAGAAGAATAGAACAACACCATTAAAATGTTGTTGAGTTTTTCTGACCTATAGATTGAACATCATGGTAGTGTCTGTGAAGCCTGAAGTGGAGATGATAGATTAGAAATGCATTTTTCACATAAAAACTTCAAGATTTATTGAAGACTTGGATGTAATGGGTAGTTAATGAGAGAAAGAAAAGAATTGAGAATGATTGCTGGAATTTTTACTAGATCGCATGGAGAATAATTGAGAAGTAAATTGAGGGTGGAAAAGAGGCAAAATACTCCATTTATCATGTTTTGTTACCTAGAATGGAGATGCACAGAAGATAATTGGCTATTTGTCTGGAAATCTGGAAAGAGGACACAAGTAGATTATGAATTTAGAAACTTTCAGCATATATAAATAGTATCTAAAGCTGTAGAAGAATGTAATAACTGTGCTGAGTTTAGATGAAAAAAGAGTCTTTATCATATAGAGATGACATAAAAAGAGTAGCCATTTACTTATGAGAGTAAAAAGAGTATGAGATCATGAAATGTGACGTATAAAGTATCTTTTTTAAAAGGAGATAGTAGTCAGCTAGGCCACATGCTTCTGGAAAGTTCAGGAATGGAATAGAAGAAGATAGGCTGGAGATTTCTCCAGAGAAACCAGTAATTACAGAGATAAAGGGAATTTCAGAGAAATGATTATCAAACCAATGACAAGCCTGAAATGACCAGAAGAGTGAATAGAAAGTGGAGAGACTGACCGAAGACACTTATTTCAAGAAATGTATCTGTGACAGGAGCAGAGGACTATATGTGGAGGGGAATGTAGAGTCAAGGAGGACTTTGGAAGGTTTCAAAGTATATTTGTGTACCAATATCAAAGATATAGAAAAACTGATGATGCCAGAAAGTAGAGGAAAATTACAGGCATAATATAGTCAGATTTGATGACCAGAGAGTTTAATTTCCCTGGATAGAATTTTACATAATTTTGATAAAAGAAGAAACTTTTGAAAACAATTCTGTGTACATTCCCTGGAGCACTGGACAGTAGCTGAAGAGATGATTGAACCTCAAAGAGACGTATTCATGTTTCACTGATTCCTGTCCCTCAAAGTGAGCACCTATGGCCTCATAAGGATTGTTTAGCACCAGTGCACACAGAAGGAAGTAAACAGAATCTAATAAGAGGTGGTCTTGCTAGAAATGCTAATGATGTTATTTGCTAGCGATATCGCTGAGTTTGAATTGCACCAATGCAGCATTACAGCTCTCATAACTGTCAGGAGGGTACAGTTCAAAAACAATGCAGCTGAGATCATAAGTATCTGAGAAATATAGTCATTATTAGGATGAGCTAAAATGCAAAAAATAGAAAATAAAGTTAAAACACTGTAAATTTGTATTATTTTTATTATAAGTACATTTTTATTTTCAGTTATAATATAGAAATTATTAAACAAATAACTACCACAGTATTTACCAAAGTTCACAGACAATACACTATAGAATACCAGACACCCTTATAAAGCACATATCATAACCAAACTTAGAGCTTACCACTCAGGTTTAACATGAGTCACGCACACACAGCTAATCATGACCTTGAACCCATGTACCCAATATATGTAACAACATTTAAGGAAAGAATTTGCTTATATCTCTCAGATCAGCCTTGACCTCCCAAGGATTAAAGGCATTTTCACTGTAAAAGTGAATAAAGAGAGCCTGTAATTTGTAACAACTTCTGAGAGTATATTCATTTTTTCTATAATTCTGAAGAATTAGCTCAAATTATTAATGTACTACTTCATGGTCGGTGGCTGTAATGGGTTGGCCAGACCATCAGGGACTTGGAAAGAGCACAACTAAGATTCTGTAACAAGGAGATCTAGGGGAGAGGTATATTCACAAAGGTCTCAGGATGGATATGGAATATGAGCATGTTTCTGTTTCACGCAAATTCTCACCCAGTGTATCCAGTGAGGAGGGTGCTCTGAATGGAAATCAGCCAATACCTTTGTCCAGAAACTCCAATAATTCCTTAGATTTAAAATGGCCATGGCAGTAGGATTGAACATTTGCAATGGTTCCACAACATGAATTTTCCTAGCTCTGATGTGGCTGCTACCACTATTGAGCATCCATTCTACCATGGTAGACACTGATGCAAAATCCTTCTAATAGTATCATTCTTGTAGGACCAGACAGTCATGTCATGTGTAGTGTTAGGTCCCATAATGGAAGGGGAGGTAATTTATTTTTGCTAGAAGAAATAATCATTCTGAAATTGAATTTCCCATTCTTATATGCAGCACCTTCATAGGCACCATTATGAATGCCTTATTTGACATCTTAATGATCCATATAACATTGCTACAGTAGTTTCCTATTGTTGCTATAAAATTACTATAAGCTCAAAGACTTTTTATACTCTAATAATTTTGTTAGCATATTTTCGTACATAGTAAATGCATTCATAGTGGGGGAATTGATAACACATGTATCACATCTGGAAACTTTTCACTTCACCTTCCTTTCCCCTCCTTCCCTTCTTCATCCCCAGATTTCCATCCCATCATTTCAAAGAGCAAACCTTTGATTCATTGGTCCTTTCTTTGTATTAATTTAGCCTCAATTTCAGAAATTTGCACTCTTATATTTTTAATTTCTTTTCTTCTATTAGTTTCAGATTTAAATTTAGACAATATTGTTTTTGTCTTTTAAGGACCTTGAGATACATTGCTATTTACTCAAGAGTACTCTAATTTTTATTTTAAAAACAAAAAAGGATCTCTTTATAGCAGGCAATGTAGCAAGTATGGGGGATTCTCTTCTATCTTGTCTTTTATTATTAATAAAATATTTTTAAAAAGGATAAAAACAATATATAATTTCAAAACAAAATAATAGGAAATTAACACTAGTTCATATATTGCATATTACCTTCAAGGTAGTTGTTCAGATTACAAGATTTAGGCATAAAAAATGATCAAACAATCAAACGATGAAAACACAGGCTATTCTTTTTGATGAACTAACAAAAATTAGTAGTATAGTTATCTATCTCGTATACATGTATGTACACACACACACGCACACGCACACACATATATATGTGCATATATACATATAATCTTTTTTGTTCTTTCTTTTCTCCTTTCCCCTATCCCAGTTGTTCTTTCCTTTTGAGCATTTTATTTCCCTTTCATTTTCACAATATCTATTAACGTGTGCAGCACCAGCTATAACCTTCCTTCTTAGAACTACTATTACTGTATCCCTTAGGTTTTTGTATGTTGTCTTTCCATTGTCAATTTATTCTAGGAGCTTTTTAATTTCTTCCCCAATTTCTACTGTAATCCTTTTACTACTCAATTCTGTATTATTTAATCTCCCTATGGCATCTATTGCTACTGATTTCTAGCTTCATTCCATTATGATCCAATAGAATATTTAAATCATTTTGAGTTTATTTAAGCATGCTTTATGGCCTAAGATATGGTCTATCATGCAAAATGTTCTCTATACTGTATACTGTTGAGAAAAATGTGTGTTTTGTTTTGGTAGATGAAACACATTGTAGTTATCTTTAAGCCCATTTGTTCAGTCATATGGTTTAACTTCTTTCCCTCTTGATTTTTTGTCTGGTGGACCTAGTTATGAGAAAGGGAGAGGGAAGTCTCCCATTACAATTCTGTTGGTGTCTGCATGTCCTTCCTAATCAAATAGTTTTTGTTTCATGATACTGAGTACTCTGAAATTTAGTGCATAGTTATTTATAGTTATTTTCTTCTGTAAACTTGCTCATTTTATAAGGATGTAGTGCTTATCTTTACCACTTCAAATCAGTTTTGTTTTGAAGTCAGATGTTTCTGAAAATAAGACAACTATTTTTCATTGATTTCAGCCTTCATATGAATGGAGTATCATTTCTCATGTTTTCAATTTAAGACTATGTGCTTCCTTTTGGATGAGGTGTGTCTCCTCTAGACAATACATGGTCACATTTTGTTTTGCATTCAGTCTGCCTGTCTGTGTCTTTTCAAAAGGGAGTTGAGATGGTTAACATTGATAGTTATTATTGTAACGTGTTTATTGAATCCTGTCGTTGGATTATTTTTCCAGTTCTGCTTCTTCTTCTTTTTTTCCTTTTGTTTAACTACTCTCTTGGTTGCAAATATACTTTCTTCTTCTTTCCTTTTTTTGGGGGATGTCTTTTTTTCTCTTTTGACACAAGGACTTGTTTCATAGTTTATGCTGGTCTTGAATTCATGACAACCTTGCTGCCTCAGCTTCCCAAGTGCCGGGATAACAGGTGTGCAACACCATCCCCAGCAGCTGTCCTTTTTCTTTGGTCCTGGTGGACTCCCTGTCTCTGTCTAGGATTTCCTTATATATTTTCTGGAATTCTGGGTTAGTGGTCATGTATTTCTCCAGAATATTATTGTCATGGAAAAATCTTTACTTCTCTGTCAATCATGAAGGTTAATTTCATAGGATATAGACGTCTGAGTTGGCCATTGCTTTCTTTCGGAACTTTATAATCTTCACTCCAGGCTTCCCAGCCTTTAAGTTTTCTACTGAAAATTCACAGTTATTTGCATGTGCTTATCTTTATAGATTACTTGCTGTTTTTTCTCTATTAACTTTTAGTATTCTCTTCTTCTTGTTGAATTTTTGGAATTTGTAGTATAATGTGTCATAAAGAGGTTATTTTCTGGTTGGGACTATTTGGCATTCTATATGCCTGTTGTACTTGAATATTGAATTATTCCCTAGATTTGGAAAATTTTCTGTTATGATTTCAGAGAATACATTTTTTATACTTTTTCTGTTGACTTTTAATTTTTCCTTTGTTTCCATAATTCTAAGGGTTTTGTTTTTTCAGTAATCTAGCAGCTATTGGATCCAGTTTGCACGGTGATCTGTCATTTTTGGAGTATCACTGAGTTTACGATCTACTACATACACTTTGTCTTCTATTTATGACACTCTGTCCTCATATTGGTCAAGTCTGCTACCAATACTTTCCTTTGAATTTTTCATATCTTTCTGCTTGCTTTTTTTCTTACTGTCTCAATCTTTTCTGAAGTAGCCATTTATGTCTTGAATTGTCTTAACTCAATTATTCTTTCTTTTTTAAACTTGAATATTTTATTGGTAAAATCCATTAGCTGTTCAATTAAATCCCCTTTGAGCTCATTGAGCATCTTATGAATTGGCCTATGTTTCTTCTTTCATCTCTCCAAACATTTTGATCATTTTGTTTTTGAGTTCTTTGCCCATAGTTTCCTCTAGGTAAATGTCTATAAAATCAACTTTTAGGGAGTTACAAATTTGAGAGTCATTTTGTTGCCTTGCTTTCTGACATTTTTATTGCTTTTATGCTGTGGATGAAGATCAATTAAGGTGAAGAAACTTGTTTGCTACTGTGGAGGTCTCTTTAGTTAAATTCTATCTCCCTGCGAAGTGACCTTGAGTTTCATTGTGTTTTGGTGTTATACTCCTTTTCAGCCTATTCAGAATAATATTTGAGGGGCTTCTTAATGTTCAGTCTTTCTCTGGAGACTTGATTCCTAGCACCAATTGTGTTTATGGAGAGAGGAACTCCTTCCTGTGAGCTGAAGTTAGTCTTCCAGACTGCTTCGTTATTTTCTCTTCATTGTCTTTATTTCTCTGTAGTTTCTAATTTTCTTGTCATCTCTTTCTTGATTCCCAAAGCTCTATTTCTTTTTGTAATTCACTAAGTTATTATTCTCCAGGTGTAGACTCTATTCCAGGTCCCAGACAGTCTGTATTTTTCTGACAGTGTTTACTCTGCCATTTTTAACCTCTACACACAAAAAGATTTAAAGTAATTCAAATTTATCCACCTTAAATTTTGTATACTGGAAGTCTAAAATTAGTTTCAAAAGACAAAAGTCAAACTATCTACAGGGATGGTTCATCCTGGGAGCTGTGAGGGCACAATCAGTTTATGTGCCTTTTTTGATGTCTAGCAGCCCACCTGTGTCATAAGGCTTGTGAACCTTTTTTTCCATTTTTATCACTCCATCCTCTATTTCCATTATGATATATCTTCTTGTCACCTGTTGTAGAACTTCCCTTTGTCTCCCTGTTAATCAAATACTTAATACATCTTTGGGGCAACCCAGATAATCCAGTATACTATTCCTCTCTCAAGATCTTTAATTACACTTGTAAAACCTCTTTTGTCATATAACAGAATATATTTACAAGTTCTGGGGGATAGTAGGTACATCAATTGTGTCACCATTACACAGGATACAACTGACCATATTACAGCATTAGTCAACTACTGACCAATGAATTTATTCCATAAAAAAATAAAGTATGTTAATTTTCCCACACCAAGAAAGTCACGATTTTGCCATGTATTCCATCACTTGACGTACTCATTCTTACAGAACATATAGAGAAAGGTTCTATAAAAGGAGAGAAAGCAATTGTTCCATGCAACAGGAGACCAGAACAAAGAAATGGTAACTTGCCCATTAACCATAGAATGAGTAAGAGAGATATGGTATTTTCATGCAAAGGAAAGCTACCCAGCTATAAAGTAGGGCAGTCTCAAGGCTCTTGCAGGTAAATGGACGCAACTGGAGATCATGTTCATGGGTGAAATGGTTTGAACTCACATGGGTTAACCCTAGGATAAAAACATAAGGAGTTAATGGGCTCCAAAAAGCATAATAGATAATATGAAAGTGATAGGGAAGGAAACACCTAGGAGGGCAAGTTGATAACTGTTAATTTCTTATTTTGTTGTCTTGAACTCTTGTATCATTTTCACAATTTTGTTAGGTTTGGTTTAGTTCTGTCTTGTTTTGTTAGATTTTACTGTGTCTGATTGTATGGGCAGCTATTTTGAACATAATGGGAAGTATTATGGTAATCTTTGTTGGTTTCCTATTGTCTTGTTTTGAAGTCCTATAATGCTTTCATTCTTTTCTTTAATTGGTTTTATTCTGTTTTGTTTTGTTTGATTTTATTATGTGTGATGGTATGAACAGCTATTTTGTAGAAAAAGAGACATTATGGTAGCCATTGTTGATTTCCTACTGTCTTGTTTTGAAGTCCTATAATGCTTTTATTCTTTTGTTTTGATTGATTTTATTGCATTTTATTTGATTTTATCATATGTGCTATTATGGAAGACTGTTTTGAAGAAAATGAGACATTATAGTAACTATTATTCCTTTCCTGTTATCTGATTTTGAAGTCCTATAATGTTTTCATTCTTTTGTCTTGATTGGTTTTAGTCTGTTTTCTATTATTTGATTTTAATATATGTGAAGGTATGGACAGCTATTTTAAAGAAAATGGGAGACATTGTGGTAGCCACTGTTGATTTCCTATGGCCTTGTTTTAAAGTCCCATAATGCTTTCATTGTTTTGTTTGGATTGGTTTTATACTATTTCATTTTGTTTGAATTTATTATGTGTAAAGGTATGGACAATTATTTTGAAGAAAACAAGAGACATTGTGATAGCCATTGTTGACTTCCCGTAGTCTTGTTTTGAGGTCCTGTGTTGCTTGCATTGTTCTGTTCTGATTTGCTTTGTTCTGTTTTGTTTTGTTTTGTTTTGTTCCATTTAAAATAAAAAAAGTATTAAAAATTTTAAGCTCTCCTTCTTTAGAGGTATTAATTCTCAAGGGAGAATTTTGCTATCACACAACATGATGGTTCCACTGATCTAGGAAATACCACTATCACTTGATCAACTGGGAACATTTATGCCACTGGAACCATAAGGAAAGCAGAATAATCAGCTTCCACAACTAAGAGAAAGTGGGATGGTACTCCACAATGGGGCAGGTGGATTATATCTGGAACACAAGGGATGCTCATAGGGAACTCTCAGTACTTCTTTTTTTATTATTTTAAAGAGAACAAAACCAAATGGAATAAAACAGAATAGAGTCAATCAAAACGAAACAATGAACATGATACAGGACTTCAAAACAAGATAAAAAGAAATCAATAATGGCTACCATAATGCCTCTTGTTATCTTCAAAGTAACTGCCCATACCATCAGGCATAATAAAATCAAACAAAATAGAACAGAAAAAAACCAATAAAAACAAAACAATGAAAGCAATACAGGACTTCAAAGCAAGATAATAGTAAAACACCAGTGGATACCATAATCCCTCTTGTTATCTTCAAAGTAGCTGCCTATGCAATCAGACTTAATACAATCAAACAAAACAAAATAAAATACAATCAATCAAAACGAAACAGTGAAAGCAATACCGGGCTTCAAAACAAGATAGTAGGAAATCAATAATGGCTACCATAATATATTTTGTTATCTTTGAAATAGCTATCCATGCCATCAAACATAATAAAATCAAGTAAAACAGAATAACACCAAACTAAACAGAACAATGAAAACAATAAGGGTTTCAAATCATGATAATAGATTAGCAATGGCCATTGCCTTCCCTTTAGACATCTCCTACCCTTTCACTTTCACAATATGTATTATGCATTTTGGATCCCATTAACTCCTTTAGTTTTTTATACTGGGGAGAAAACACAATGTTCCCGCATGTGACTCAACCATTTCATCTATGAGCATGATCTCAAGTTGTATTCATTTACCTACAAGAGCCTTGAGATTATCTTTCTTTATAGCTGAGTAGCTTTCCATTGTATAAAAATACCATGTCTTCCTTATCCATGCTGCAGTTAATGGGCAAGCCACCCCTACTTTTTTGTGGTTCATTATCACATAGAACATTGTTCTCTCTCCTTTGACTTTCAGTCTATGAATTTTCTTTCTAGCTAGAT
>RJWM01041371.1:0-14929 GCA_004363535.1 Dasyprocta punctata | reverse complement strand
AAAAAACCTACAATAACCGCATAAACACATGGAAATTAAATAATACTCTTCTAAATAACCAATGGGTCACAGAAGAGGTTAAAGAAGAAATTGAACAATATCTGAAATGGAATGAAAATGCAAATACAAATTACCGGAACCTGTGGGATACAATGAAACCAGTCCTCAGAGGGAAATTTATAGCACTAAACTCCCACATCAAAAAAACGGAAAGAGTACACATAAACAACCTAATGCTGCATCTCAAACGTCTACAAAAAGAAGAGCAAGTCAAGTCCAAAGCCCAAAGAAGGGAGGAAATTATTAAGATTAGAGCAGAAATTAATGCAATTGAAACTAAGAAAACAATACAAAGAACTAATGAATCGAGGAGTTGGTTCTTTGAAAGAGTAAATAAAATTGATAAACCCCTAGCCAACCTTATCAACAAGAGGAAAGAAAAAACTCAGATTCGTGCAATAAGAAATGAAAAGGGTGAAATCACTACAGATGCTGTGGAAATACAGAAGATCATCAACACCTACTTTGAAAACCTTTACTCACATAGATTTGATAACACAGAAGAAATGGACAGATTCCTAGAAACCTACGAATTACCAAAGCTGAATCAAGAAGATGTAAAGCTGGTGAATAACCCAATTTCAGCTAATGAAATTCAAAATGTAATTAGGACCCTACCAACAAAGAAAAGCCCGGGTCCTGATGGATTCACTGCTGAATTCTACAAGAAATTTAGGGAAGACTCAATGCCAACACTCCTCAAACTCTTCAATAAAATCAAAAGGGAAGTAAGTCTCCCTAACTCATTCCTGGAAACAAGTATTACCCTAATACCAAAACCAGAGAAAGACCCAACCAAAAAAGAAAATTACAGGCCTATCTCCCTAATGAACATAGATGCAAAAATCCTCAATAAAATACTAGCAAATGAAATGCAGCAAGTTATCAGAAAGATTATACATCATGATCAAGTGGGATTCATCCCAGGAATGCAGGGATGGTTTAACATACGCAAATCAATAAATGTAATACACCATATCAACAGGGCCAAGGACAAGAACCACATGATCATCTCAATAGATGCAGAAAAAGCTTTTGACAAAATTCAACACCCAATCATGATAAAAACCCTACAGAAAATCAGAATAGATGGTCTCTACCTCAACCTGATAAAAGCCATATATCATAAACCAACAGCCTACATCTTACTAAATGGACAAAAACTGAAAACTTTCAACCTAAAATCAGGAACAAGACAAAGATGTCCATTATCACCACTCCTATTCAACATAGTTCTGGAAATATTAGCCAGAGCAATTCGACAAGAGAAAGAAATAAAGGGAATAAGGATAGGAAAGGAAGAAGTGAAATTATCATTATTTGCAGACGGTATGATACTCTACATAGAAGACCCCCAAAAATCCATTAGAACACTTCTAGAAGTAATAACCAAATTTAGTAATGTAGCTGGATACAAGGTCAACACTCAAAAATCAATAGCATTCCTGTACACAAACAACAAAGTCACTGAGAAAGAAACAAGGGAAACCACACCCTTCACCATAACATCCAAAAAAATGAAATACTTAGGAATCAATCTAACAAAGGAAGTAAAAGATCTATACAGTGAAAATTACATTACTCTGAAGAAGGAAATCGAAGAAGATTTCAGAAAATGGAAAGATATTCCCTGTTCATGGATAGGAGGAACAAACATCGTGAAAATGGCCATTCTCCCAAAATTATTACACAGATTTAATGCAATCCCAATCAAAATACCACTTGCCTACCTCACAGAGCTAGAGAAAGCATTCCTGAAATTCATCTGGAACCAGAAAAGACCTAGAATAGCAAAGGCAATTCTGGGCAACAAAGGGAAGGTAGGAGGCATCACAATCCCTGACTTGAAACTATACTACAAAGCTACTGTGATAAAATCAACATGGTACTGGAATCAAAACAGACCTGAAGATCAATGGAATAGATTAGAAGATACAGTCACAACTACAAACACACTTAGCCACCTCATCTTTGACAAAGGAGCCAAACATGTACACTGGAAGAAAGATAGCCTCTTTAACAAATGGTGCTGGAAAAACTGGCTTTCTAAATGCCATAAACTAAAACTAGATTCATGCCTATCACCATGTACTAAAATAAAGTCAAAATGGATCAAAGATCTGAATATTAAAAGAGAGACACTAAACTTACTAGAAGACAGAGTAGGTAAAAATCTCAATGATATAGGAGTAGGCAGAGAGTTCATGAACAAAAATCAAATTGCATGGGAAACACTTCCCAGAATCAACAACTTGGATCTCATCTTACTAAAAAGTTTTTGCATGTCAAAGGAAATCTCCAACAGAGTGAAAAGAAAACCCACAAATTGGGAAAATATTTTAGCCAATTGTCCATCAGACAAAGGACTTCTATCTAAAACATATAAAGAATTAAAAGAAATCAGGACCCTAAAATTCAAGGACCCAATCCAAAAATGGGCATCTGAGATGAATACACACTTCTCAGAGAAAGAAATACAAATGGCAAATAAATATATGAAAAAATGTTCAACATCAATGGTCGTTTGGGAAATGCAAATTAAAACAACACTGAGATTCCATCTCACTCCAGAAAGAATGGCCAAGATTAAAAAATCAACCAACAACAAATGCTGGAGGGGATGTGGAGTAAAAGGAACTCTTCTCCACTGTTGGTGGCAGTGTAGACTGGTGCAACTACTATGGAAGTCAGTGTGGAGATTCCTCAAGAAGCTAGGATTAGAGATCCCATTCAACCCAGCTATCCCGCTTCTGGGCATTTTCCCAGAAGAATTGAAAACATCATACCACAGTGTTATCTGTGCACCCATGTTTATAGCAACACAATTTGTAATAGCCAGATCTTGGAAACAACCCAAGTGCCCATCAATCAAAGAATGGATTTAAAAGATGTGGTACTTTTAGACAATGGAGTACTACTCAGTTACTGAGAAAGATTGCATTGAGACTTTTATAAGTAAATGGACACGACTTGAGACCATACTCATAAGTGAGATAAATCAAACCCACATGTGTAAATACGTATTGTCTCCCTAGTGTAAGAAACTGAAAAAGTATATATGATCCAAAATCTATAATAAATACTATGTAAGGGTAAAAAGCAACTCAAAGAGCAAAAGTAATTGGGAAGGGAAAAGGGGGAAAGAGGGAAGGGAAAAGGAAAAGATATAAATCTGTGTATTTGTATATGTAAGAACTAAAACAAACACACTGCTGAATGTATTCGTTATTGAGAAAGAACAGTTAATACCCCTATGTTAGATCCATTTTACATGTCTATATCTGTTAATGTAAATAACCATTTTAAAGATAGCGATATGCAATATTGCAACCATTGTCAAGTTTCTGTCGTCATGTTTTATAAACCTGAAATGTTGCTGTTGTGCATTTACTCTAGTCGTGTTTGTCTGGTTTTTTTTTTTGTCTTTGCTATATATGTCTTTTTTTTCTGCTTAAATAAAAAAAGATCTAAATATTAAAAGAGAAACACTTAATCTGCTGGAATATAAAACAGGTACAACTCTTGAAAACATACACACATACAAAGACTTTCTGAATAAGAACCCCAATGGCCCAAGAAATAACACCAAGAATCAACAAATGAGATCATGTCAAATTAAAAAGCTTCTGAACAACAAAGGAAACCACCAACAGAGTGAAGAGACAACCTATAGAATGGGAAAAATCTTCTGCCAGCTATTCTTCAGAGAACTTATATCTAGAATATATAAAAAACTCAAAATAACTGGACCCCCCAAAATCAAAGACCCAGTCAAAAAATGGGTAAGTAAAATGAATAAACACTTCTTAAAAGAAGTACGGGTGGCCAGTAAGTACATGAAAATAAATTCAACATTGCTGCCACTAAAAAAACGCAAGTTTAAATAACACAGATTTCATTTTTCTCCAGAAAGAAACCAATTAATATCTAATAGCTATCATCAAGAAACCAAATAATAACTAATGAACTTTTCTACATTACTGGTAGGAATGTAAACTAGCAAGTCCACTATGTAAATCAGTATGAAGATTACTCAAAAAACTAAAACTAGAAATTCCATTTGACCCAGTTATTCCCTTTTAGGTATCTTCCTAAAGAGCTAAAGACAACATATTACAATGATACATGCACACACCCATGTTAATAACAGCACAATTCAAAATAGCTAAATCTTTAAAGCGGCCTATATGTCCATCAACAGATGAATGGATAAAGAAAATGTGATAAATATACACAATGCAGTACTACTCTGCCATAAAGCAGGATAGTCTTGAGTCATATGTAGGACAATGAATGCACCTTGAGATCATAATGTTAGGTAAAATAAATCAGACACACAAGTTTAAATATCACATGATTTCTCTTGTAAGAGTAACCTAAATATAAATAAAATGTACAACAGGTTATACAAAGCAGGGACATGAATCTTTTTCAAATGGGAAAGGCATTAAGAGATGAAAGTAGAGAAGTGGGAAGAGATGGAAAGGGCATGAAAAAAGAATTGAGATGTGTTACTTACACTTATCAACTTCCCATTATAGAATGTAATTACCATGTAAACATGTCCTAATAAAAAATAAAAACTGAAACAAAATACAGCTGTTAAGAAACACACATGAAGGAAATTATTTATTTGGTCCAAGGTTTTAGGGGATTCAGTTCATAGTCAGCTAGTTCCAAAGGAGGAACATCAGGGTGGAGCAGGTTGTCAGAGGAATGCTGCTCACCTGCTGGGAAGCATAGCAGGCAAGGGGCACCAGACTGAAGGGACCCCATATACAGTACCCAAGGTTATACCTCCAGGAACTACCCGGACACACTCAAAAATATGCTTTACTAATCCCAAGTGGGTTCTCAAATCTATCAAGTTGACTACATTATCAATCACAGTCCACAGCTTTTCAACTTTGTATCCAAACACAATCTCCTTAAATCATACTTAACCTCCAAATAAACACAAGGTCATAATTCTACATTAACTGTAACTATCATACTTATAATTGAAAACACACTAATGCCTTTCCCAAAGTCTCAATAGTTCGATCATTATTCAAAAGTCTAAAGTTTCCTCTCAGACTCAAGGCAAACTCTAAGTTGTAAATTCAAAAAATAGATTATACTGGGTATGATGGCACAAGCCTGTAACCAGCACTCAGGTGGCTGAAGCAGGAGGACTGCCATGAGTTTGAGGCCAGCCTGGGCTACATAGTGAGTTTAAGGGCAGTCTGAAATACACAGCAAGACCCTGTCTAAAAAAATTAAAAAAAAAAAAAACAGTTACATCTTCCCAATATACAATGGTATGGGTTAAACATTCCTATTCTAAAAGAGAGGAATAAAAGCATAGAAAAGAACAAGCTCAAAGCAAGAGTAAAAGCCAACAGGGCAAACATTGAATCCACGGCCAGCATCCAGGGCACATGATGCTAAGATGTGAAGTTCAAATTTCTTGGATAGGCCACCCCTGTGGTTTTGCAGATCACACAGCCTCTCTTTAGGTTACTTTGCTAGCAGCCTGTGGTCTTCCTTAGCAGACATTCCACATCCTGGCATCTGTGACTTAAGCACTACACCTTAGCCTTCATTCCCACAGCTTCATGCATCACCCTCTCAGCAGCACATTGCCTAGCCTCCCACACCTTCCTTTGAAACCTGATGGAAGACTCCTTAATTCCACAACACTTGCCCTCTGCCAGGCTACCTGTGCAAATAGAAACTTGGCTACCTCAGACCACAGCTGCAGTGACTTCTGAAAACATGGATGCACAATGAAATTAACCCCAGAAAACCAATTTCCTACATGGCCCTTCTTGAGCAAGGACCCAGGGATTGTCTTCTCAAATGCAAGTTTTACACTTTTATACTCTTGAGCCTGCAATGGGTGGGTGTCTTGATTCCTGAGATGTCATCAATTGTCTGATTGCATTAAAAAGAAACCAAGCACTTTTAATGGTATCAGTCTTACCAATATCCATACCTCAACCTTTAATTCCAACTTTACATATAGTTCTTTTCTGGTTAAAATTTTAATTTTTCAAATCAATTTTTTCTGCTGTTTGCTACCAATTCTCACTATAAACCTGGGTAACAGCATCCAGCAGTATCCATGCCACAGCCTGAATTTTGGTCTGCCCTAAAATTCCCTCTGCCAGATCAATTAGTCCACCATCCTTAAATTCAGTCTCACATAAAGTCTTAGGACATAGACAAAATGCAAACAAACTTTTTGCTGGGCTGTGCCACACATGACCTTTAGTATCATTCCCAATAGAGTCCTCAGCCCCAAATGAAACCTCAATGGCCTTTTTTGTCTGGATTCCCATGAACATGCTGTTCTTCAGAGCCCAGACAAGAAGTGCCCATCAATCTCGTCTAGGAATTCTATAACCTGTATCTCTAAGCCTTTGCAAACTCCTCCTGCAAATCAGCTCCAAAGGCTTCTGAACTAGATTGTCAAGTATGGTCCCAGCAAGAATCCCACTTCTCTGGTACCAATTTTCTGTACTGGCCAACTTTCCTGTTGCTAGGACCAAATCCTGACACCTACAACTTAAAGGATGAAATGGTTCATTTGGCTCCTGATTTCAGGGGATTCAGTCCATGGTTAGCTAGCTCCAAGGCAGGAACATCACTGGGGTGGGGGTACCTTGGCACAGGAATGTTGCTCCCCTCATGATAAACAGAAAGCAGAGCAGGGGAAGAGTTCCAAAGAGAAATGGGCCTGGGGCCAGATATAGTGCCAAAGGTCACACCTCTATGGCTCACCCACACATAACCAGATATTTGGCTGATTAATCCCCTAGGTAACTCTCAAGCCAATCAAATTGATAATCCACCTTAACTGTCACAGAAGGTAAGTTTACTCCATCGATTCAGTTAGAAAGTTTATATTCAGGTAGAAAGTTTGTTGAACTAGATCTCTTCCATAGTCCATCCCCCAGTAACACGGAGCCCCTTGTTGACTGTTCTGGAACACCGGATTGCCTAAAATGAAGCTTCACATGATTTTTCTGGAACTGTTGACCCACATTCATAGCCACAGCATTTGTTTTATAAGATCATGGTTAACTGAAGTCATTCACAAAACTACCATCAGGAAAGGGAGCCAGAGATGTTTCAAAGTAAGGGGCAAGACCTGAAAACCAAGACAGAAACATTATACTATAGAGATTGAGTACTATTGGTGAGCATAAACACAGGATTGAAAAGACTGAAGAGGCATACTGTGATTGAATTTGAATTACCCATACTAGAATCTGTTAATCAAGAATCATTCTTACAAAAATGTATTTCATAACCTTTATCCTCACCATAATTGGTACTCCCTGAAATGTTCTAATTTCTCTTAAGTACTTAAAAAAACTTGTTATACATTTGTATCTCACTGAAAAGTGATATACCAATTGCTATTGTGTGACTATTTAGTCATCCAAAATAATTCACAAAGGTCTACCAAGTAAATGGCACTATTTCAAATGCTAAGGACAAATCTTGTTCTATGATCCTGGATTTTAAATTCTAGAGACAAAAATTTACCCATGCAGCATTTTCCAGTAGTGATACATATTTTGAAGGGTTAAAAATCATAAAATAATGGGGGTGTAGGTGAAAGAAAAATACTTTAGGTGGGATGATCAAAAGTTCAGCGTAAACTGAGTCTAAAGAAAAACCTCAAAGGAAAAGTGTTCTCTTAACAGTTCTTGTTTCTAAAAGAGGTTGTTACTTCCTTTTGTTGCTTTTAATTGCTCTTCTCTTTGTTAGGATTTTTACACAGCTCATCATTTTTACCATTCACTTCTTAGTACAAATGTCACTTTGTTAGAGATGAGGAAATAAATGGTTAATATTCTGGATTTCACTCCAAATGTATTAGGAAAACAATGGAAGATATTAAGCAAGGAAGTGATCTCATTTTTTTCAATGTTGTTTACTTATCATCATCTGTTCATTTGTGAAACACTATAGAATAGATTACCTAATGCTCAGAACACAGATCAAATGGATGGTTACTGCAGTGGTCCATGAGAAAAAATAATAGTGACTAGCTTTGGATGACAGTAATAAGAGAAGTAGATGAAGTTAAGATAAATTTGGGGGGAATAGCAAATTTACTGTCAAATTGTCTAAACTTTCAAATTGATGTAGTTACCAAGTGAAAAATTTATAGCTTGCAAAAAAGCTTGAATCACGCTACTATGTTTTCTACTTAAACTGTAAACCAGATTTGATCTCAATATTATATTCTACAAAAGGAAGAGAATTAGAAAACAGGAGAAACTACCACATATTTGCTAAAATGGAACTATTATTTTATGACATGCAATAAAAGTATACTAGGTATCTATCTGTTGAAGTCAGAGGTAACAAACTGTCCTTTACCTTTTCAAATAACATTTCTGAAACATTAATTCTTGTATACTTATCATGCTCAGTTGCAACAAGACATATGCATTCCCAACATGTGTAACAATGTCATCTAAGCATTAAACTTCACCCTGAAGATTAAGGACTTAACTAGTTTTTTGTAACTAACTTCTCCTACCTCAACATTGCATGTCATTCATAATAGCTTTGAAATACAGGCATACAATGATATACACTAACCAAAAATTCTGCAAACTTTAACACACTGAATTTTTAATATTGGGATGGAAAAAAATGACAATTCAACTCTTAATTTTGTGGGCAGTTCTTATACAGTCTATCAAAAAATCTGACCAATAGAACATAACCAAAGTACAGTCCAGTTAGAAATGAACAGATTTTGTCTCTAGACGTCGCCTTAGAGAATTACCCAAGATACCTTCCAAGAGTGAGAAAATATGCTTAGTACTCTTAACAAAAACTTTTCCACTAGTTTCACTAAAAGAACAACTATAGCAATAATATTCTATACATTCCTATTACTGCAATCCTTATGTTTTCCAGACATTATATTAGATGTTTTCAAAAAGTAATATGCACCAACATAAGGCATTTTAAAAATATATCATTCATTGAGCTGGGCATGATGGTGCATGCCTGTAAATTGCCAGCACTTGGGAGGCTGAGGCACAAGGATTGCCAAGTTCAAGGCCAGCCTGAACTATATAGTGAGACCCTGTTTCAAATACAAAACAGAACTATATACATCATTTATCAAAATATCAAAGTAGCAGGTACTTGCATTATAACTGGCTAAGGGATTTTACTTATTACTTTAAAATAGATAAATTCTATTCAATTTTAATCAACCATCTATTCGTTTCTACATCCATCCATCTATTCAATTATCTAGCTTCCAAGCAAGATTTATGGAAAGCTTATTAGGAACACATAGACTGATATAAAGAGAGACAGAAAGATAAACTGATAATTTTGATATAATATAATCCTTAATATAAAGGATTATGCAAGAATTAATCATATTGGGGCAATCTATACTGAGAAAGAAAAATATGGAGAACATACCTTAGCACAAAAAGATTAAACAAGAAACACTATTCTCTAAACTTGATAATACATAATATTAGACATTATTACCATTTCAAAATAAACTATGAATCTGAAAATTTGAATTGGTTTAGTTTTATACTCTAAATGGAAACATTCAGAGAAAGGGGGAAAAAACCTAAAAACTCTGAAGAGCACTTGTGTACATACATATCTTAGATATGTGTAGAATTATTGGTTTACAAAAACTAAATATTACAGACTGTTTCCTTCCTTTGGGAATTAACAGAATCTGCAGAATGCTGATTTCATTATTTCATACTTATTAAACTCTATGTAACTGCCAGGCAATATCAAAGGTATGTATTATTTACTTCTTCAAGCAATGTGATGAGGTGAGAAATAACCCTATTTTACAGAAGAGCACAGTGAAAATAGGGTTATTTCTCTTAATTAGTATCATGCAATCACTTAAATTAGAGCCAAAATTTAAATGTGAGATTTCTTACTCCAATTCCAATTCCATTTTCATTAGACTTAGTTGCAGAATTAAAGATCTATGCAATAAATTGGTATAGTCATCTATGCCATCAGCTCATACATTATTTATAACAACTAGCCTCATTTACTGAGAGCTTAATATATGCCAAGCACTGTATGGGACACTTTGTTCACATCTTTGACGTTCTCAGTAAGTTTCTGAGACAGGTGTTGTCATTGCCATTTTACAGATGAGAGGAAAAGGCTTATCACAGAGACTAAGAAATGTGCTCACTACAAGTACATGACTAAATGAGGTAGTTGAGTGTTAGATTCAGTCCATTTGGCTCCAAAATTCAAGTCCTTACCTCTAATTTCATGGCACTGTCATACTTTCTAAAGTCATATGAGATTATTTTAAAACATACTTACCAATACGAAAATTATATACTTTAGAATGGTTACATCTCAAAAACCTGGATGTTAAATACAAAATAAACATGACAGAGTATATAATTCCCAAACAGAAAAAGTAACTTGATAAAACTACTCAAATATATCACTGGCTTATAAAACATTTCTTTGAATAAATGCCTAATCATTTTTAAAATTCAAATTAGTCTATCTTTAAAACTATCTAAAAGTTAAAACTTTTATTTTTTTATTTCTATCATCCTCATTAGAATGTCTTTTATGTTTTTTGGTTGAGATAGGGTCTCACTATGTAATCTAGGTTGACCTGAAACTCATGGTGATCTTCCTGCCTCAGCCTGCTGGGCCAGTACTGGGGCTACAGGTGTGCACCAACATATAAATGACTTTTGAATATTAAAAATACATGCATGTGAAGAACTGTTTGGAGGAAAACATAAATTTATATATTTACTTTCCTATTTTATGTCAGTAGATGAATACATTCCTAGCAATAATTATGCATTTTCTCTTAGAAATGTTTTTCTAAACTACAAGTTTAAAATATTAAAAAACGCAAAAGCTATATATCTCAATAAAATTATAGTGTGTATTTTGAAATTACTACTTTTCATTTTCCTTATAGAAAGTACATCCATATTTCCAGACATCTAGTCTACATCAGATCCTATTCTTAAACATCTAAACTTTTCAGTTCACCACAGGAATCAACAGAATTATAAAGCATATTCCTTAAAA
This sequence comes from Dasyprocta punctata, assembly GCA_004363535.1. Lineage (NCBI taxonomy): Eukaryota > Metazoa > Chordata > Mammalia > Rodentia > Dasyproctidae > Dasyprocta > Dasyprocta punctata. The sequence continues at coordinate 3,787 of RJWM01041371.1, read as the reverse complement.
AATACCTTTCAAATGATCAAATAAAATATGGCTCACCATTTTGATGCCTGTGGAGAATGTCACTGGCTTTATAGGTTTAGGTTTGTCAAGTTGCATTTCCAGTTGTGCAGATCTGTCTTTATGCTGAGCCAAAAGCAGAGCGACGGGGAGATCAGAACTCTCCTGTAAAGAAAGATCAAATTCAACATGAAAGCTAAAAAAGGAAAACCTAAAAAGCAACAAGACTTCTATTTTCAAGTATGCTCTCTTCCATAAGTCTTTCATGTCAAACTAAATACTCACTTTATAGAGAACACATTACAAAAAATACTAATATTCCATAATAATAAAAGGCTATTGTACACCAATAAATCAAAATAACTTGCAAACAAGTATTTTTATAAAATCCACATTAAAGATAATATAATGGGTTCTACTTCATCTAGCCTCCAACCATATTTATTAAAAATAAAAATAGAAACTAATCACAAAAAGAGTAGTATAAACTACTATAACTTAGATCAGATGTTTATCTAAGACATATTCTTTTTACCAGTGAATTCAGACCAGTTTGAAATTGTTTCCCATTAGATTTCACCTGAGGCTGTTTGGAAATGATCCTTGTTCTGTTTTGCACAATGGGACTATTGTAAGTACAACCAAATGTACATTTTTCTCCTTTACTTACCTTACTTCTAAAAAGTAGATCTGAATTTTTTAAATTAAGTAACAGAATGATAAATATTTTCAGTATTTTATATTGATACTAAATCAGTGCTACTATTTACATAAATTTATACATACATTTTAGCATTCCAAGCAAATTAGTGACTAATTCTTAAATACGGACTGTTATCCTATTTAACATGAGGTCTTCTTACATGTTTAAAGTGCTGTGAAGCTAAGAGTTAAATGATACTCAGACTTCTTCCTCTCCAAGTTCTCAATTAAATGAGAACCCAGAAACATATGCAGAGGTGGGTTGTGCTCTCTCTGCCTGGCTCTTGCTCTCGCTCTCTGTCTCTCACACACACATACATACATACATACATACATACAGTACATTCTTTATAAATGAAGGTATGAAAACATTTCTAACTCCCATATTGTTTTATTACAAAATAGTATTAAAATACAGATCTTTAAAATAGTGACCATCATAACCATTAATGTTTCCCAGTATGGGGATGGGGTAGCTCAGTGGCATGGCCACTGCCTGGCAAATGCAAGGTCCTGAGTTTGATTCTTGGTTCAAAAAAAAAGGTAAACATTTCCCAGTATGCAAACAAGCAAATACCAGATTCTAATTTTTTTTTTTTTTTTTTTGGACACAGGGTCTCACCATGCAGTTCCCGCTGTCCTTGAACTCACTACGCAGCCCAGACTGGCTTTGAACTTGCGGCAATCCTCCTACCTTAGTCCTTCTAATTTTTTCCCAAATCTTAACAACTTAATTTTTAGGCAAAAATATGGCTAACATACAGCAATTAAGGTTACAGTACAGACATAATTCAAGCAACTTAATTCTACAAGAATTGTCCTAGAATAAAGGGGTACATTAAGATTTCATAATAGAAATGTTTTGTCAGAGCAATGTTGCAAAGATTAAAACTTTTTACAGTGAGTAAAAAAACAAATTGTATTTATAAAACAGATCCTTGTTACAATGAAAACCACTGGTACAGGCTTTAGCAATAATGAAACAATATATTTGATACTTTTCCTATTTTACAACAAAGCAATATTAATGCATTTAGTAATAGTACTGCTGTGAAACCCTGCAAGTACTTCAGATTTATTTATTAAGCATTTTGAAATAAATGAACTATTAAAGAACATTTTAAATGATCTGTGGTCAAAACTGCCTTTTCTTATGCAGAAATTAACACAGGAAAAAAATTTTTTGGCTGAAAAAAGTTAATAATTGCTTCCCAACTTATATTCAAAATGAATTCAAATACTCAGCCATACCAGGTATTTATTCTAAGAAGCAAAATGTTTAAATTAAAAGTAAAACAATATACTCACTTCAAAGAAGTTGCTAATCAAAACTGGCTTGTATTAACCCTGGGTTCACATTCACATAGAAGGAACTGAATGTTAAAATGTGTAAATAGCTTAATTTTATAAAAATAAACATTCCAGGTTTTTAAAACTAATTTTAATACTAAGGCATATAATTTGAACACCCTTAATTCTACTTTAGTACTCAAAATTTTGGAACATAAAAGCCTTTACGAATATTAAATCAGAACATGAGCTTTAATGACAAAAATATTTAAAGAATAAAATAAACTAGGTGAAAAATACATTCCGTGGGGAATATGTAACATGAAGATGCAGCCTTTCAAGTTAGTTCATTATTCTCAGCAATACATTTTACCTTAAAAAGTTTGTATAACCTATACTAATTGCCTGAAGGCACATCATTTAATATTTTTAAAGATTTTAATAAGAACCTCATTAAACGTTTTACAATGGCCATTTTTAAAACATTACTTTAACGGACTTAGGTAAGCCATCTGGCAAACAATATTTCTAATAAAAATCAGCTACTGCATTTCACAGCAATATCAGCCCATACAAAATTTAAAACATAAACTGAAGAAAATTTCCAAATAAGAAAATAAAAAGATTTAATAAGACATGACCTGAATAAAAGTATTCTTCTAAACTGTTAAAGAAAATTGAATTTACAGTAGGATTAAATAAATGGACTTTTCTAGCCACCATTATGGCAAATGCTAAGCCATAAATAGTAAGACCATAACATTAAAATCCTGTCACATATAATACCAATGATTTTTAAAGGTTAAAAAGTAACTTTTGGCACAAGGACCAAACGGAAAAGCACGAATAAAAAAACTGTAATAAGCACTACTTGTGTAAATTAGGTGCAGGAAATAATTCTAAAATTTAAGTTGTTAGACATATTTCCAAAGACCAATGTTATCTTCTTTTTTAATAAAAACCTAACACATGAACATAGAAAAGGAAACACATTACTTCACTAGTTAATAAGAATTCAACAAGTAAAAAGAAACAAAAGAAATTTAATGAATTCAGTTAATCAAAAAAACTAAAAATATGCTAACATTTATAACAAAAAGTTTGGTGAACATTAAAAATTTAATATAACTAAAAATTTTAAAAATAAATTTTAAAATGGAAACAAGGAACCAGAACTGCAATGTTATTCTAAACCAATCTGTGGCAATTAATTGTACTAATGAATACAGTAAATTACTAAGCATTATTTAACAACCATGGTACATGATCTAAATAGTGAGGGAAGTATGTGCAATAATGACTTGCAGGTGAAGAAAACAGGAAGTCAGGGAAAAGCACACAAAATCTAATATTAACTCCAGATTATACACAATGTACAACACTAGCAGCTTCACATCTTGCTTCATGCCTCAATGAATTATTGGAGTACTTCACACCATAGCAGCTCGATGAGCCAGCAAAACTTCATACTCTGGAGGACTAAGAGGATATGCAAAAATAACTGCTATGCAAAGGTAGGGAAACTCAAAATTTGTAAACCATTTATAGACCAAACATAAAATGCCAAAATTGTACTGTATATTCATCCAATATCAAAGTTCTACATTTGGAAGTAATTAGTTACATGTATAGAAGTAAAGCATAGCTCCCAAAAAAGTATGTTTCTCTTTATGTAAAGTGATTGGGAAAGAATCTTTCAATACAACAATTATAACATTGATATTTACTAATTCACTCCGTAACATTTTTAATTTCTCACAAAACACATCTATAAAAATAAAAAACACAATTAATGTCA
>RJWM01041370.1:0-14985 GCA_004363535.1 Dasyprocta punctata | reverse complement strand
GGTATTAAATTCAATGGAGTACTACTCTGCCAAAAAGAAGGATAGACTTGAGTTATCTGTACGAAAATGGATGTACCTTGAGACAATAATGTTAAATAAGTCAGATACTCATGCTAAAATGTTGCATGGCTTCTCTTAAATGAGAAATTCTAAATAGCAAAATAAAAGATAATAGGAAGCAGGGAGATACAGTAGATTGTTCTCAAAGTGAAAAGGGGTGAAGAGGTGGGGGAAGAGTGAAGGGAAGGGAGAGAAGGGATGAAAAGGAGTTAAGGTGTTGCGTGCGTGCCCTGACCCCACACCAGGAATGTAAACATTGTTTACTGCAGAAATGGTCTAATGAGCAAGACCAGTGGTCTGCGTGCAGCCTCCTGCTCCCGTTTCCTTCCCTGGGCTCTCGGCTCCCTGGGCATCCTTTCGTTGGCGCTGGGTCTGACTGCTGGATGTGCTAGGGCAGCAGGGCCCATCTGTCCACTTCGGTGCCCATCCAAAAGACCCAGTGAAGGAGGGGAGCGGAGATCTTCCCCCGAGTCCCTGGTTCTACTAAAACGAAGGTGTCGGAGTCAGGAGCTAAGAAACAAGGGTCTGCGACAGCGCTGAGGTTCTGACGAGCGCGCCGCCTCGGGTGAGCCGCTCTGAGCTTTCCTTCAGAGGCCGCGACTGTGTTCGCACAGATCATAGAGGAGCTGGCGGACGCCCTGGCCTACTGCCACGCCCAGCGGGTGATCCACAGGGACATCAAGCCGGAGAACCTGCTGCTCGGCCTCCAGGGCGAAGTGAAGATCGCGGACTTCGGCTGGTCTGTGCACACCCCGTCCCTGAGGTGGGTCCGAGGGCTGGGGCCCTGGCGCCAGTCAGGAGCGACCCCTCCGACTCCAGCCCACCTGTTGGGACCTAGCTACAAACCTGGGCTGTGTGCATTTTTATTTTTGTTAGTGCGTGTCTGCAGGGCGTCGTTTACGCCACGCATGGTGACTCCCGTAACGTCCCCTTCCCCTGCCCATCACCGCCCCCTTGCTCCCCTTCCTGTTTGCAGAAGATCTGTCACCTCGTTTTCTATTGTCCTTTATTTTGCACTTCTTTACACTTCGGGCAGTGTGTAGAAGAGAAACCATGTGACACGCAACCCTTCGTGTGCGATTTGTTTCACTTAGCATCATGGCCTCGAGGTGCATCCTGTTTCCTGCAGATGCCGCAGTCTGCCTTTCCTTAGATCTGAGTACTGTCCCGTTTTACACTAATGCCACATCTGCGTTTGTGTGTGAATACCTTTTCAAATATATACATTTAAAATATATTTGCAGATTTAAAAGCCAGGCATGCACTCTGGAGGCTGAGGCAGGAGGATCAGCAGTGAGTTCAAAACCAGCCAGGGCTACATAGTGAGTTAGGTTGAGTTCAAGGCCGCCCCGAGCTACACAGTGATGCCTCTGTCTCAGACAGACAAAGCATTGTATGTATTATATGTGTGTATATGCAGATGTAAAGACTGTGGCCCAATCTGACCTTTGTTAATAAAGACTGTGGCCCAGTCTGACCTTTTCTGACCTTTGTTAATATGTGATTTTACCGGTAAGATTCTGTGTAAGTGACCAATGCCCTGTAATGCCCAAAGTGTGTTTCTCTGTAGGAGAGAACTGGTTTACTTGTTCCCTCTGGGCGCTCTGTCATTTTGTTCCAGATCTTGTTTCTTATTTCTGAGCAGTGTCTCTCTGTGTAGCCTGGCTGTCCTCGGACTCGCAGTCCGCGCCTCAGTCTCCCGAGTTGCTGAGTCGGAGGCCTGTGCCGCCTTGCCACATCCTAACGGGGGCTGAGAACCTTTATGTGAAAGCACTCGGGACAAGCCGGATAATCGTGCGGTGAATTTCAGATCGTGGAAGTGGGTCCCCGTCCTTGCCCGCTCTGTGTGCTGCTCCGTGTTACAAGTTGTCTCCAAGTCCACAGGCTCAGGAGGTGCGGGGCCCCCCTCACCGCAGGCCTCGGCACCCCTCCCCAGGAGGAAGACCATGTGCGGGACCCTGGACTACCTGCCGCCGGAGATGGTCTCGGGGAGCGCCTATGACGAGAAGGTGGATCTGTGGTGCATCGGGGTGCTGTGCTACGAGCTGCTGACCGGAAGCCCGCCCTTCGAGAGCGCCTCTCACAGCGAGACCTACAGGCGCATCCTCAAGGTTGGGCGGCTGCTGCGGGCCGCAGGGCTGGGGCGCGCACGGGGACGGGCTGCACAGGCCACAGAGCTCCGTTAACCGGCTTCTCCTCTCCCCGGCCTCCCAGGTGGATGTGCGGTTCCCCCCCTCCATGCCTGCGGGGGCCCGGGACCTGATCTCGAGGCTGCTGAGGTTCCAGCCCGGGGAGCGGCTGCCCCTGGACCAGATCGAGGCGCACCCCTGGGTGAAGGCCCACTCCCGGAGGGTGCTGCCGCCCTGACGCTGGCCACCCCAGCCCCGTGTGCGTTCAGAGCTCTCCTCCCCTGCCGCCTCGTCTGGCCCTGGTGTTTCCTTTAAGACGGGAGATGTTAATAAAAACGGGATCGTTTAGCGCGGGTGTGTTCAGGTGTGCGCAGTTTGTGTGTCAGGACCATCACCAAGGGGAAGGTTTATCCTGGCCTCCAAAATGCAGCTGTCGTGCTCCCCTCCAGAGGTCCCCGGGGTTCCGCCGGGCCCTGTCCCCCACGGCCACGCCGCGCTCCTGCACCCGTGCGGACAGCCAGGCTCTAGCTGGAAGCGCTTCTGCTCAGTAAGCGTTCTCACCAGCGGTTTCTCTCGACTGAAACGCCTCCCTGCGGCGCGTTCCTTCAGCGCAGCGTTTGCCCCTCAGTATTAGATTGAAGTCGGGCACTGCGCTCCGTCCTCGGCCCCCAACCCCTTTTGCTTTGAGCCGTGCTAAGTTGTGCAGGCTGAACTCGGGCTGGCGTCCTCCTGCCTCGGCCTCTCAGGAGTGCTGGGTTTCTAGGCCTGCACACCACGCCTGGTTACAGTCTCCTCTTAGTTGCACATGTCCAGCAGTTACAGGATTGGTTCCTACGACCGGACCAATAGTATAAATAATTGAAACAAGGGCTGGGGGTGTAGCTTGGTGGCAGTGCCGGCCTGGCATGAGTGAGACAGTGGGCTCACTCTCCAGCACTGCAAAACCATAAAAGGAAAGTAACGGAAGTCAGCCCCTCAGGTGAACCGCTCCCCGGCCTCGTGTCTCTGTCGGCTGTCCCAGATGCTGCTTCACAGGTTTGGTTCGGTTTGGTTTGTGATTTTTTTGAGACGGCCTCGCTGAGCAGTGCAGGCTTTGGATTCACCGATGCCGCCCAGGCCGGCCTGGAGCTCGGAGCAGCCCTGCCACCTCGGCCTCTGGTCTTTAAGCTGTAGCTTTGTCCTTTCCATTTCTTGAGTTTGTTTCAATTAAACACTTGATAGTTCCTAACAAATTGATCCATACATACACACCCTGCAAATTACATGGTTAGAGGTAGATAAACTCGAGTTATTGGGCAAATTTTGAGCAGAGACATAAAGACGGAAAAATCAGGCCTCGGCAATGTCTGCTGGACGGCGCTAGCTTCCTGTTACTGTAACAGACCTGGAGTCCTGGGTTTAGGGAGGGGAAGGGGTTGGCTGGACTCCACAGATAGGGAGGCAGAGGCCAGCGCTCAGAAGTTGGAGCCTGGCAAATTTACTGAGATCATGTGTCAAGTTTTTTTGAAAAAAGGCTTGGGGTGTGGCTAAGTAGCGGAGCACCTGCCTAGCAGGGCCTCAATTCTGGTGACCAAGGGGAAAGCTTTTCTTGGGCTCACAGTTTTGGAGGTTTCACTCCACGCTTGTTTGGCTCTGTGTGTGGAGCAGCACATCGGGGTCGGGAGGTGGGAGAGAAAGAAAGGGGCGGAGCCTCACTGTCCCTTTTGGGCATAGACCAGCAACTCTTTATTTTTCAAGTTTTTTTTTTTTTTTTTTTTTTGGATGCAGGGTCTTGCAGTGTGGCCTGGGCTGGCCTCCAGCTCATGGATATCCTGCCTCAGCCAAGCTCGCACAGATGGTAGAGGTTTAAATAATGAAGAGCCTCAGAGGTACAGGGTCTCAAGGCATGCCCGGTGCCACGACGGCTTTCCTCACTGGCCCTGACTCCAGGCACTCCGGCCTCCCAAGACACAGAGATTCAGCACTTTAGTGTCTATTCCACATCCCGACACAAAACCGTTTAACTGAACCCCAGGCACCGTCTCGTGTGAGATTTAGCTGCATTTGTCCATAACCTGCTTTTGTACACAACGTCTAGGAAATTAACTCCAGCCCCATCCCTCCGCTCAGTCAGTGCTGCTACTGTGCTTTCCTCTGCCTTTGAAATTAAATCTCATAAACCCCTAAACAACTAGAAATACAAGTATAACAAAGTAGGAGAACTTAAGAATTTGAGGCCATTTTCTATAAAGCCTGCTTCCATTTTCAAATGTATGCATAGCTTCAACACTGAAATCTGTGTTTGTGCCTGACACACGCAGGCCCTGGGTTCAGATCCAAGCACCGGAAAGGAAAAGCGAAGCTGTGCTTGTCTTCTCACCTTCATAGCCGTGAGAAGAAAAAATCACTGTTTGGAACAACTCTGCCTCAGTGATACAGTTCTCAAAGAATTGTTAGACTTTCTTTGAGATGTTGCTGGGTTTTTCTGTTTGGTTGGTTAGTTTTTTTTTCCAAATCCATTTTATTTCAAAGAGAAAAAGAAAAATTAGACAAAATTTCTTTTTTTTAAAATCCATTTTATTTCAAGTAGAAAAAAAAGAAAAAATATGCTACAACAAAATTTCAAAACATGTCAATCCTGGGGCAACAATGGTACATACACTGCGCGTGGTCAGCCCCAAATCATTCACCCAGAGCACAAGACATCTGCATTCAGTTGTCCAGACAATACCAGCCCAAATCTTTCTCTTCAGCGAACTCAGAGAAATCAGTAGTGTAACTATCTTAAACACACACACACACACACACACACACGTTGTACTTTGTTGGTCTGTAAGACAGTCTCTTGCTAAGTAGTCCAGGTTAGCCTTGGACTCACTGTGTACCACAAGCTGCCCTCGAACTCACAGCCAGCCTCCTGCCTCCAAACTGGTCCCAAGCCGTATATGTACTGTGCTTTCCGTGTGTGCTAATCTAGGGGAGACTTTCACCTTCACGCTTACTAGAGGCGCTTTGTCACTTCTCTGTGGCATACTGAATTCCCAGCATCACTATTCTTGGACATTTGGGCCATTATTATTATTATTATTATTATTATTATCATTTTGGTACTGGGGATCAAATTCACAACCTTGAGCTTGCCAAGCAGGCGCTTACCCTACTGAACTAAATCCTCAGCCCTATTTTTTGAGACAGGGTCTCACTATGCAGTTCAGGCTGGTCTTGAACTCACTTTGTAGCCCAGGCTGGTCTCAAACTTACAATGATCCTCCTGTTTCAGCTTCCTGAGTGCTGGGATTAAAGGTGTGCACCACCACACCCAACTGGGTCATTATTAATTAAAATAAAAGTATTTTACTTTTAATAATACTGTGACATCCTGATGCCCAATCTGATGACCCAGGCAGCAACTAGCTGGTGAATACTGTTTCCGGCAAGGATACTGTTAAAGGCAGCTAAGTTAGAAATTAATATACAGTCAGAGAGGAACTGCGCTTTCAAGGAAGTCAGTGAGAGTCAAAGACATCAGAAGTGTCTCTGGAGGTGCATCTGAGGAAGGTCAGGCCTCCAAAGTCTTAATGGCCGGACTTCCGTGCTTCTCTATAGGTAAGGAGAACTCGAGGTCTTACTGTAATTAATGTCACCCAGGCCATTAATCCAGGTATGCATTGGACCAGAACACCCGGACCCATTCCTTTCCCAAAATGTTCCTTTTTTTTTTTTTAGTTTAAAATGAGTTTAGTTTAAAATGATTCTACCTCACCCCGGAAAAAAATGGCTACCATCGAGAGATCAACCAAATAACAAATGCCGGAGGGGCTGTGGGGAAAAAGGAACCCTTCTCCACTGTTGGTGGGAGTGTAGACTGGTGCAACCACTGGAAATCAGTGTGGAGCTTCCTCAAAACCTGGGATTGTAGATCTCATTGAATATCTATTCCCTTTTTGGATATCTTCCCAAAAGAATTAAAAACATACCACAGCGATATATGCATACCCATGTTTATAGCAGTGCAGTTTGTAATAACCAGCCTTTGGAAACAACCTAAATGCCCATCGGCTGAGGAATAGATAAAAAAGATGTGGTCTTTTTATACAATGGAGTACTACTCAGCCATAAAGAAGGATAAACTGGAGACTTATAAGTAAATGAATGCAACTTGCAAACGTACTATTGAAATACACAAGACACGTATAAAAAAATAAAATGAGTTTACTAAAGAACGTTCTCAGGAATAACCTTTGATTTGTCATTTTCAGATGCCATTGTTCAAAAGTTGTTTCTTCATGCTTTATAATAAAGCTAATGTAGAAGAACAGTTATAAGCATTTTTCTGCCAGAGTTCTCTGATAGTATAGCAGAATATAGCCATCTCTGCAATGCTAGAATAAAAATTATTTTTAAAAAGTCCCTTCTATGCTTCTCTTCAAAAAGCAATGAATAATAGCAGGAGATGGCATTTAAAAAGCCATTGTATCCAATTCATTCTGTTGTGTTGGGGCCAGTATTTTTATCATCGCATGCTATAATTTTCACTCCATCCACTTTAATAAGTTCTGTCACCGCTCTGAATTCAGCACTGCTCAATACGGAAGTCCACACACCCTATGGCAGAGTCTGTGTGTATTTAGCCGCTGAAACTGCCTGTGTCCCCGCCGCTCGGAGGCGGTGTTGAATTGACGGCCTTATCAGACCGGAGTAGGACTCGGAGGCCACGTCGGTGAGGTGGTGGGGGCGATCTGTGCAGCCTGAGCGCCTCCTGGCTCTCCGGAGTCTGTTCCCCAGCGGCATTTCCGTGTACCCGACAGGCCAGGGCTCCGGGGAAGCAGTGACCTTTTCAGGCGTTCACTCCTCCCCCTGCCCCTGCCCCCCTGCCCGGTCACCCCGGCCCCCGCTGCCCTCTGGCGCAGTGAGCAGGCTCTTGCCTGAGGGCCTTTGCACTGCTTTCTTTTTGGCTGTGCGTACTCTTCCCGGTTCCCGCATGGCTCCCTCCATCCCTGGATTCCCGCCGCGCGCCCAGCAGCAGCAGCCTGAGCCAGGAGCCGCCGGAGCCACCGCCTGGCCGCAGCCCCGGAGCCACCTGAGGTTCCTGTTAGGAGTCACGGAGGAGCCGGGGTTAGTGATGGCCCCACGCCCGCCTCCCTCCTGGCTCAGTATCAGCTGCGCCGCTGCCCTTGTCGTCTTGTTGGTTGAGCATAGTTTGACCTTCACTGCGCCCACGCTTGCTGCATAAATCACCCCGGACAAGGGGCCTTGAGGGCAACCCACCGCCGGGACCCCAGCTCTCAGGAGCTCTCTCCGTAAACCTTTCCCGCGCGCATCCTCCTTTGGTCCTTGGAATTCCTCCTTTGAGCTCAGGAGACGCGAGCTTGGCGGGTTGGGAGTTATGGTTCCCTTCATCATCTTGGAGGTCCCGGCCTGCGGACTGGAAAGAGGGAAGAGTTTCCCTTTGCTTCCTGGTGACCTTAAGTATCTTGACTGGATTCTGAACTGTGGTTCGTTTAGGTATCAGAAAGTGTCATCGGCTGTGCACTGGTCGCTGAGGCCTCTTGTTGGTTGGTCGAGCTGTTCACAGTTGAGAGCAGGGGAGGCGGCGACGCCTCCACGTTTAGGTTTGGGAAGGGCCGTTTTATTTCTGCTTTGCGTCCGCTGCACTTAGACTTCCGCTCCGGTTGCTGAGTTTATTGCATCCCTTCTTGGCTTGCGTGGCAGTGACGCGGCGGCTCGTCGTCCTGTTTCAAACAGTGGTTGGAGCAGCCTCTCGGATTTCTGATCGCTTTGCAGCTGATGCCCTAGAGTGTGCCTGAGGTCGGGACGGGTGGTGGCTGTCATCACTGTCAGTAAATGGCGCTGTGCTTCCCTAGACTACGTAGCCTCCGTCCCTAGCTTAGAAGCGAACCGGAATTTATGCTCCTCCGGGAAGGCACACCTGATGGTTTTGCTCACCCCGGTGTCTGGGCAGGGGTCTTCTCCCTCCACTAGCGGGGCCAGCAGGCGAGGCACCCGTCCTAGACCCGGGGTGGGAACCGAGCCCAGGGTGACACCAAGCGCAGCTGTCCGAAAACCACACGTATTTACAAGCCCTAAACGTCCAGTCTGCCCTCTGATAATTTTTTTCCTCTCTTTTTCACAAAGTTAGAAAGCAGCTGTCCAGGTCTCTTGATCTCTGGTTTAAGTTTTCACCGGCAGCGCTTCCCTCCTTAAACGTGACCGCTACAGCGGAATCAGCTGCAGCCTGCGTTTTGGGAAGCACACTCTGCAGCTGGAGATGAGTGTTCAGGGGGAGCAGGGGTGCACATTGGTAAAGGTGGCTGCTTGTCTGGCCTGACCTACCCTCCAGTCACCTCCAGGTAGCGGCCACCTGCTCTGGAGCAGGGAAGCCTCAGGAGATGCCCTAAGGCATGCAAAAACCTCGGTTAAAAGGGACGCCTTCTTCCCCCGTTCTTGTTTTGCAGGTGGGAACCTCGGTGCTGAATTCCCTCACTCCTTTGGAGTGTACAGTAATACCTTGATTCACAAATGCTTTTCTTTTCAAACAATTGGGCTCATGAACAAAAGTGTTCAGCAAACTTTTTTTTCATTCACAAACTTTGCACTGAGTGACAAACATAACCATGGCCATCTCCCTCGCACAAACCAAGTACACAGCTGTCTTTCCCCAAATCCTAAAACAAATGAATTTCGTAAATCAAGAATACGAAGTATTCTTAAGCACTGAAAATTGTTCAACTCTCACATAACAAGGAAAAGCTTCTTACTATTTTTCTGCACTGGTGCATGGACTGCCTACCGCCTGGAGGGAAGCATCGTCTATAATACTATTTTACAGTTGGAGTTGTACCACAAGTGAGGGGGAAAACGGTCAGAGGTGCCCCGTGTTCAGACTTTCTTTGCACTGAGAGACGAAGTGTAGATCGAAGCCACTGGAGAACCAGAAACCTCGAGTCCTTAAGGCGCCATCTGCTGCAGCTGCCGTCCAAGTCCCCCACTTTGTCCTCTGTACCCTAAGGATGAGAACTAAGCCCTTCAAATATTTAAATTGTCAACTGTTAATCAGGAAAAGATGAGAACCCGCTGAAAATAAAAGTAGCTGGAATTACCTTTGTCTGGTCCTTTAGAAGGAACAATTGTGTGTGGCTTCAAAGCAGCAGTTTTGGGGTTCAGTTGTTGCTATCAAAACACCGTGGCTGTGAAATGACAATGTGTGTCTGCAGAGCTGGCTGTTCAGTCAGATGAAGCATCCGCCTCGGGTCCTTCTTAAAATGAGCCTTTGCTTCATCAGGTGTAAAAGACTTTTCTTTCTGATTCTTATCACTGATTCTGATCTCTGTTCATTGACGAGCTATAAGAAAAGTTCTGTCTAGTCTACTTATAGTTACAAACCTATAAAATGTGAAAGGGTTATTGTAGTTCAACTTGGCCAAAGCATGTGACAGTGCACTCTGATTTAAATGAAATCATCTTGTGTATGTCTGTCTGTTTAATGTGCTAATAACCAGTTAAAGCACCTGCAGCTGCTTTAAGAAAAACATTTTTTTTGAGTTCAGCAATTTCTTTTTTTTTTCAGTTGTTTAGGTAATATTGATTAAATGGGAAAGCTTAAAGTGTAAAAATTTTCATTACCTAAGTAAGTCACAATCCAGAATCTATGAAACAAGTGCAAGACCTCACAAAGATATGTGGTGTATGATATAGGACTGATATATGTGTCTCCAAATAATATAAGGGAAAAACAGTTCCCAACCTGCTAGGTGCCCCAAGCACAAAGTTCACATTCTCTAAAATCAAAGAATGAATTCTTGGAACAACAGAGGTTAAAAGTAGGAAGAATTTATCAAGAGAAAGAAAGCTTCTGCCTAAGAGAGACAAAAGGGGGTCCCAAGTGGGTAGCCCCTTGAGCTCAACAGTTTCTTTCTTTTTCTTTTTTGGCACTTTTTGGCACTTTCAAGATTCCCATGGAAAGACTATTTATATGTTTTTTAATTTTAAAGAGAAAAAGCAATAAAACAATGATTCAAAATTTCAAAACAAGATAATAGAGTAACAATGGTTAATGCATTATGTATTGTCTTCAAAGTAGTTGCTAGATTATAAGATATAGGTATGAAAAAATAAGCAATATAAGCACAAACCTTTTCAATGAACTAAGAGAAATTAGTAATATAACTATTTTAACTATCTTGTGTGTATGTGTATGTATATATATATATTTTTTTTCCTTTTCCCTTCCTTCTTTTCTCCTTTCCCACATCCCAGTCCCTCTTGCCTTTTGAAACATTTTTTCCCATTTCTCAATATCTATTGTGCATTTTGGATCTTATTTAGTCTTTAAGCTTCTTACACTAAGAAGACTATATGATGTTTACACATGTGAGTCTCATTTATTTGACTTATGGGTATGGTCTTGAGTTGCATCTCATTTATTTGACTTATGGGTATGGTCTTGAGTTGCATCTCATTTATTTGACTTATGGGTATGGTCTTGAGTTGCATCTCATTTATTTGACTTATGGGTATGGTCTTGAGTTGCATCTCATTTATTTGACTTATGGATTTGGTCTTGAGTTGCATCTATTTACCTATAAATCTCCAGTTTGTCCTTCTTTGTGGCTGAGTAGTACTTTATTGTATAAAAATACTACACCTTTTTAATCCATTCATCAATTGATGGGCTAGCTATTACAAATTGTGTTGCTATAATCATTGGTGCACATATATTGCTTTGGTAGGATGTTTTTAATTGTTTTGGGATGATACCCAGAAGGGGAATAGTTGGGTCAAATGGGGAACTCTAATCATAGTTTTTTGAGGAATCACCACACTGATTTCCCCAGTGGTTGCACCAGTCTACACTCCCACCAGCAGTGGAGAAGGGTTCCTTTGTGTCCACAGCCCCTCCAGCATTTGTTATTGGTTGACTTCTTTTTTTTTTTTTTTTTTTTTTTTTTTTGCGGCACCGGAGATTGAACTCACAACCTCGCACCTGCTAGGGCAGGCGCTTAAGCCACTGAGCCAAACTCCCAGCCCTGATTTTTTGAGGCAGGGTTGCACTATGTAGCTCAGGCCAGCCTTGCGCTCGCATTGTAGCCCAAGGCGGCCTTGAACTCACAACGCTCCTCCTACCTCAGCCTCCCAAGTGCTGGGATTAAAGGTGTGCGCCACCACGCCCGGCTCTTGGTTGACTTCTTAATATTAGCCATTTTTTCTGGGGGGAGGTGGGATCTCAGTGTAGTTTTCATTTGCATCTCTTGAATGGCCAGTGCTGTTGAACATTTTTTCACGTATTTATTTGCTGTTTGTACTTCTTCATCTGAGAAGTGTGTATTCATCTCAGATGCCCATTTTTGGATTGGGTCTTTAAATCTTGGAGGACTGATTTTTTTTTTTTGGTGAAAAAATCTTAAAGAAATATCAAACTTATAAATAACTTCCTTCAGTGGAAAAGTCTAAGAGCCAGCCGTTGGAATCACTATTCCAGTCCCTTCAAGCGCAGTATCTGGATGTGTCTCTTTCCCCAACCTGACTTTCCATACTGGTACTCATGCTCTGATTGCATGCACTTTTGTCTCTTGGAAAAGATTGTCTATTTTCACTAAAGGCTGCCAAATGTCAAGTGATCATGGAAATGGTACCAACAACAAATGTGCCAGACTCCTTTTACTGGGACCCACTAGAGTGACCTGGTAAAGGGAGTTCATAATTTCTATCCAAGGTCCACTAGATTAGCTCTCCGGAGAAGGGCCCTGACTGTGGTTTCCCTTACACTGACCCTTCTCAGCTCGAAGGATCTAGATTGAAACTATGGTTTTTCTTCCTTAACCACAGTTAGGATAACTCTTTACAGTGGGAAATATTACAGGCAGCTAAGTTAGGTAGAAATTAATACACAGTGAGAGATGGACTAGGCTCTGAACAATAAAGACACCAGAATTGTGGCTGCAGGTGCAACTGAGGAAGCTAAGGCCTCAAGAAAAAGTCACAATTCCCAGATTCGCATACTGTCCTGAGGGATAAATTAAACTTTAATTAGTACCATCTAGTTCATTAACTCTAGATATGCATTAGACACCCAGGTGGGTGACCAGAACACCTGGACCCATCCCTTCCCAAAATTCTCTTGCTTTAGAAGTTATGGATAAGCCAAGATTAATAATGTCAGCTATATACCCTTGCCACATGCTCAACTTCCCTACTGATCAGTATTAGCTAAGCGGCTATATTTGAAATTTTTTTTTTCTTGAGACAGGATCTTGCTATGTAGCTCAAAATGATCTTGAACTCATGGCAATCTTCCTGCCTCAGCCTCCAGAGTGCTAGGATTACAGATGTGTGTCACCACGCCTGGCTATGATTGTAATGTTTTTAGGTGATTATAGTTTGACTCACATTGTTCTCAGATGTGCTGTGTAAATTGCCCCTGACCGAGGCCTTGTTGGCAACCCATTTCCTGCCTCTCAGGGGTTATTTCTCAATAAACCTTTCCTACTGGTAACCTCTGTTGTTCCTTGGAATTCACGTTTGGATTTCAGGGGACACGAACTTGGCTCTTCTGACCTCTAGCAGGTTGCGAGTTGTATTTCTCCTATATCAATACACTGGAAAGGGGAAACCTGTATCCAGGACAGGATGGAGCAGGACATCCGGATGGGCGAGTTTATCACGGAACACAATGAAATGTATGAATGACTTTATGTGAATTGATTGATTGATTGATTGACAGACACCGGATCTTGCTATGCAACCCAGCAGACCTTGAACTCACTACGTAGACAAGGCAGGTCTCAAAATCTCAGCGGTCCTCCTGCCTCGCGTTCCCAGAATGCTGGGATAGCAAAAGCGCGCCTTTCAACCCTTGTGAGGGAGGAAACTGGGATCAGGAGCGCTCGCCGCCCCTGTCAGCAAGGAGGGGACTACATTACCCAGAAGACCCCGCGCGTGCTGGGCCCAGGCTCTGAGCCTGTGACGGTCCATGATGGGGCGTTTCCTGTGCGTCACGGGTCCGGGGCGGGACTTCCTGCTCGCTGTTTGTGACGCCAATTGGGCGCGTCGGTTCCGTCCACGCCGGCCCTAGCGAGTGGCCTGTCCCGGTCCGCTTTTTTGAGAGAAGGGCGAAGCGGACCGAGCCGGGCCGAGCTGTGAGCTTGGCGCTTCGGTCCTCCAGGGTCACCACCGGGCCGGGGAGGCCCTGGGGGTCGTCAGTCCCTTGGTCCTCGGCTCCGCGATGGCGGGGGCGCTGGTGGACCCGGCGCAGGTGAGTGGACGAGGGCTCTGGCTCGCGGCTCCGCTGCTGGATGGAGGGGCTGAGGCCAGGACGGCGCCGGGTTTCTTTTTGCCCGTGTGTATTGAGGGAAAGTGGAGCGGGCGCGTCACTCTTTCCCTCCAGCGTCAGCACACGGGGATACCCAGACAGCAGCCAGACCGTGCTTAAAATAAGGACCTCCAGCTCCAGTCTCTACCAGCCCACCCAGGCTTCTGGCCAGCAGCCTCTTTGATACAATAAACAGTTCTGGAAATCAGCGTGCTCCGAGTCGTGCTTGTGGGAAGCAGATTACCATCTCTTATGACAATCCTCCAAAGCAGTAACTTCTGTAACAGGCAGCTCCATACGGCCAGAGCTTAATAACTGGCGGCCCTAAGTTTTGTCTCTGCTTCTGATATAAGTTCAACCAGAGAGAGCCATGTGCACACCTCTCACTAATCAGGTAAGTTGTTTATTTGCTTGTTTTCCCTACTACAGCTTCCCCATGCCTGAGTGGGGGCTTAACTGGTTGAAAGAAGAAAGAGGCTCCATGCCCTGACTCCCATCGGATGGCTAATCCGGACCCCACATTTCTGCACGTCCACGTGCTGTGGCCTACCCCTTCTGATCTCCTCTCTTCCTTCCGGCTTCCCTACCTCATGTCTCTTGGGATGCACCAACTTGGCTACAGTGTTCTCTTTGCTCTCCCAACCTTGCCCTTGCCTTTCGCTCTACCTAGCACACTGTTGGGCGATCTCTGTGAGACCAGCTTTCCTTTTTTGGGAGGCTCTGCTCACATGTCACTTCTTTGGAGAGGCCGTCCTGGCCGTTTAGGCTAATGTGGGGCTTTTTCATATAGGTAATCTAGCAGAATTTTTAAATGCTGCTCAGTTGAGGTTTTTCAGGATGTTTTGGAGGAAAAAGCCTAAACAGGAACCATAATAACTGGTTTTTGTTTTTCTTTTGAGTCTTCCATTATTTATGATCTTCCCCTCACCAGGTCCCCTTCCTATTTGAACATTTTCTTTCTAAATCACAATATTATACATTTTGGTCCATGTTTACACTTTTGGTTTCTCATGCTAGAGAAACAATGTGATATTTACACGTGTGTCCCATGTATTTCACTTAAGAGTATGGTCTCAAGGTGCATCCATTTATCTGTCTCATAGTGTGGTTCAGGCTGGCCTCGAACACACTGTGTAGCCCAGGCTGGTCTCAAACTCATGGTGATTGTCCTGCCTCAGCATCTCAATTACTGGAATTATAGGCGTGGGCCACCACACTTTGCTATCTTTTCATTTTCTGATAACCTCTTCAATTTCCTTTTTCAGAGTGCTGTAGTTTTCAATGTAGAGGTCTTTTACTTCCTTCATTAGATTGGTTCTTAGGTATTTCAGTTTTTTAGATGCTATTGTGAAAGATGTTATTTCCCTAATTTGCTCCTTAGCGAGATAGTTTTTGTGTACTAGAAGGCTGTTGATTTTTGAGTACTGACTTTGTGTCCAGCTGTTCTACAGAATTTGCTTACTAAATCTAGAAGTCTTTTGGTGGAGTTTTTGGGATCCTTTGTATAGA
>RJWM01041369.1:0-14934 GCA_004363535.1 Dasyprocta punctata | reverse complement strand
TTCAGTCACACTTTCATCTTTATTTCACCTTGAGCTTCTGTTGGCAGTGATTCCCACAGCGTTAGATTTCAGTTTCTCAGTTCCCTTTTCCTCCCACCACCGTAAGACTAGAGCAGGGAGTTAATGCTCTGAACAGACACATGAGACACCCTGAAGGCGAGTTCACAAATTAAAACAAAAAAATCTGTTTTTATATTTAGAGTAAAATGAAGAAGCAAACCAATGCCTCCTAGTTTTATCTTATTTGTAAGTTTGGGTTTTCTTCAAGCAGGACTCCTCCTTTCTAAATCAAACTGCTTTTGTGTTACAAGAAAAGTGTGGTTGGAAAAAAATAATCTTATAAAGATAGGGAAAAAAGCATATTCAAGGCTCATTTTATAAAAATCTTAGGACCTTTCCTGACTATATCTTTTGAGCCTGAAATGCTTCTTTCCATTAAATTGCTTCCAACTCATATGTTGGAAATAGAGTCTGAATAGACTCAGTAATAGTTCTTTCCAAATTGGAATTCATCAGATCTCTACTTTGAACTCAGAACTCAATAGTTTCTTAGAACTGTCTCCTTATGCACACAAAAATCACACCATCAACTGGTGGCTTCCCTGATGTGGCTGGAGGGCATGGCCAAGGACTATGTAGTTTTCACTGTGCACTGTTTTTGCTAGAATGTGGGATATGGACAGAAAGAAAACAAACAAGGTTGGCCTCAACCTATCTTTCCCCAGAGGGCCTGAAAATACGTTTTGGCAACACATGGCAAGAAAGTTTCTAGGAAGATACTTTCAGAAGAATATGCAAGACACAACACTGTGTTCAGCAGGAAAGCCATAAAAACAAAAGAAAATCAAGGGACAGTCAGGCAGAAGGAGAAGAGAGTCTCAGGGGGTATTGCATGAAGTTTTAAAACATTCAAAAGATGGATGGTTCAAGACAAGAATCATTCTTAAATACCAACAAAACTGAAAATAGGTACCATTCACCACAGTACAAATGGAAGATAATTCTTTCTATACCTAAATGTAATACATAGTTTTGGTGAATACGGGATTTTTAAATAAGATCTCCCCTTTCCCAGATACCACTGTGCCATAGACATACCCAACAAAAAGTAATTTGACCTTGAATACTGTGATTTGTCCTTTACCTTTGCTTTCTCTAGAATCTCCATTTTAGTCCATTGATTCTCAGATACTTAGTGATGTACATTCAGATATCAATGCTAATAATAACAGTATGACAACTACTACTAATAATAACAGTACAATTAAAGCTATTAAGTGCTTACTGTGGTCCAGACACTGTCTTGAGCATCTTAAAGTTGTGAACAGATTAATCTTCATAGCACCTTCCTCATCTACCTTATGTGCAAGAATTTGGAGGCACAGGCAGAATAGCAAGCCCAAGTTACACAGCTAGCAAATGCTAGCCATTCTTGGGAAATCTGGGGCAAACACCTGCCTCCAAGCTTCTCAGGACCACAGATTTCACTACCAGTGACCTGGTTACCTTTAGAAGCTGTGTTTTTAGCATGAGCTCTTCAGGAACCCAGCAATCCTTGGAGCAGAGACTAGCATTAGTTTAGGGACATACCACATGCACTCACCATTGCTCACTTCTGCTGTATCTTGGGCTCGCTCTGGATGTAAAAGCACAGAGAGTCCTCCACAGAGCAGATCAAGAGAAGTGGGTGTCCAGACCAGCCTCTTTTTGCCTGGGTTACGACAACTCTGAACTGTATACTCTGCTACCTGCTGGAGGTCCCCAGTGGTGCACATTGCCTTCTGTTCATTGACACATTCTTTACTCGTGTCTTTTCCTTTCTGTGCCACACTCTGCTTTCCCATTCGTGTTTCCTGAGATCGCTCAAATCCTACCATCAGGACCCACTTCAGACACAGCCAGCTGTAGGCAGCCAAGCCCACAAGAGCTCTCCATGTTGCCAGCTGGACTTTCAGCAAAGCACAAAGCAGCTCTTTGTGAAGCTGTTGGACATTTCATTGATCTGGTTAGAAAATTTTTATTGAGCACTTGCCGTGTATCCTGGTAAGTATTAACATAGGTCATGTGGATAGGGTAGCAAAAGGAAACAAATAATCAAACAGAAACAAAAACCAAGTTCCTGCCCTTGTGAAGCTTTGTCAGCGTGCTCAGGGGTCCCAAGGGAGATTCTCAAGGGTGAGGTCCTCAGGAAATAACGCACATGTGCAAGACCAACAACAGCAGCAGGCACCATGGAGCAGAGCCCAAGAGCACAAGAGTCAGCTGTGTCTTTATTGTATAATTCTTATATAGATTGTTGTCTCATATTTACTTTCTCACATGTTAGCCTGATGGGGGGGTGTGTAGTTGTCCACCGCTACATCATGGGGATGTAACTGGAACCCACTGTGCACTTGTGCTAGTCAGAAAAGGCACATCCTCAGGTGTCCTTAGACACCCCTGAGCTTTGAAGCAGTCTGAGTGGTTCCCCATAGCCTTAAGTTCTGTACCACTTATTGCTATATGACAAGTGGCCCCAAAACTTTATAGTTTAGAGCAATAATCATTTGGGCTGGACTTAGCTGGGCTGGTCTTTTACTTGCCCCACCTGGGTCCACTCATGCAATGACCTTCCACTTATCTCACCTGGAGTCATCTCTACAACTGCAGACACTTGGCACCCTGACATTGGCTGTGTGGTCTGTGGTGGTCTGTTTTCACCTGGCAGGTGGGGATAGCAGGTGGTTGGCTGGCACAGGGGGCGCAGCTGGGGCAGCTTACCTTTGCTCCTCATGGCCTTTCTCCTTCCAGTACACTAGACTCAGAAGCCTACAGTATCATGCCCACAGTGTTCTCTTGGTCAAAGAAAGTCACAATACCAGCCCAGAAGAAATGAATGTTCCATCTTTTATGGGAAATACTTCACATATTCAATCTAAAAAGGTATTAAACACCATTTGGGAAGGAAATTGTGGGTGCCACAAACCTGCTGTTATTATAATAGTTCAGTCAGATTGCAAATACATAACAATGCATAGTTCTCCACCTCATTCTACAAAAGAATTTTCTGCAGAAATTTCTAAAGAATGCAGACTAATTAAATCATAGACAGGTGTTTGAGAATCTACGCAGTCAACCAGTTCCCGAAGAAGTTCTAAATGTCGCAAGACTTGAGAATCACTGGTTAATGTGCTCTAAAGGAAAAGTAAAGCAAGGAAGGGATCTCAAGTTATGAGAGAGCTGTATAAGATGTAGAGTCCATGAAAGACCCTCTAATGAGGAAACATTTGAAGCACTGCACCAAGAGAACCTTGGTGCTGCTTGAAAATGGGGGAGGAAAAGAAAGCAGCAATGTTCTGAGACCAGAGGTGGACAAAGGATGTTGGGCTGGCAGGAACAGATGTGCTAAGAGTTGCATAAGAAGAAAGTTCTAGAGTGTTCTGTTCATTGTCCTGGGAGTTAGAGCTTTGAGGTTTGATCAGTCACTTCACTTGGGTTTTGTAGAGAGTAAAGAATTGACTGAATACAGTATGGAAGAGCAAACAAGTTTTAAAAAGTTAGTATTTTAGAACTCACTAGTCCAACACCAGCCTCTAGAAAATGGAAAGCAAACCTGGAGAGAACTGGAGAAAACACAAACAATGAAAACCACTGCTTCAGAGAAGGCAAATATAGAAAAAAGAACTCAACACTGAGGCACAATAGAAGCTGAATGCCAACCTCCCTCAACCAGAGGTTCAGAACTACAAAGGTACATGAAAAAAGCAAGAGCCTGAAATGGGTCAGAACATCTCAGTATTACAAATGTCCTGGGACATAATTCCTCTGTGATGTTTGTGCTGCTTAATAATTGTAGGGGAGGTAAAATTTTACCTTTGCCATTTTAGGGATTGCTTAGACCAAGGCTTGAGCAATAAACTGACATAAGACAGATTAACAGGAGACAAGCATACAAATTTATTTAATGTTATGTGACACAGGAGACTTTATTTAAGCATGAAGATTTAAAAAAATGGTTGAAACCTGAATTCTTTTAGGCTAAGTTGAAGAAAGAGAGGTGATGGGGAAAATGAACAATGTGGGGAGGCCAGAGAAAGATAAAAATTATTTTAATAAGGTTCCCTTGATCTACAGTACTGAGTCTCATTTTCTTGTCCTTGGTAATGAGAACACAACTTTCCTTCTGGTACAGGAAGAATAGCCTCATATGGATGAGAATTTTATCTTCTGCATTCAGAAGGAAGAATAGGGAGAGTCAGAGCACCTTCTCATGCCTGTTGTGTTTTTAAGTGACTTTAGCTCAAAATAATCCTGATTGGAAAGTGGCATAGTCTGTCAACCTTCAAGACGGGCGACCTAAGTGCCAACTGGGGGAGACTCTGGTACATTTGTAATAGTGTTCTGCTGTGTGTTGTGGCATTTTCCCCTTCATACTGCAGCTGTGCAGTAGGGACCAGGCCTGCCAGTGGATCCATTTTGCAATATCAAATAGGATCCCTGAGAGCCAGAAGGTTGGTACCACCACCCACCCACCCTGCCAATAGTTGTCAAGTATCCAAGAAAGGATATAGGATTCCAGCCTGTACTTTTTTTTAACTTATTTTATCTCCTCCCTTTCTTGCCTGCCATCCTGTCTTCTTGCCTAGCTCACACTCTGTAACCAGTCCTTATCAGTACTTGTGGACCAGGAGAAGGTCTTCCGTGAAGATGTAGTTACTCTCCGATCCCTTTTCTCCAACTTGGTGCCACATTTACTACCTAGGGTGTAGATACCCTGGAAGAATCTGGCCCAGCATGGGATTGTTAGTTCACACCACACCATCTGCATCCTCGCTGGAGGCAACAGTGTCTGTCACCTTGTGGAGGCATCTTAGAAGGTAGCAAGAATATGATGTGGCCCATTTCCCAGTGACAAGAAAGAATAGTTCTGTAGCAGACAAATTAAGATTCAGGCTGGGAATGCCGAACCCACCAATAGCTGGCCAAGAAGTGATTGAAGGTCCATGTCCCATCCCCCTAAACTATGACTACAGATTCTACCACCCCCTTCGCTGTTCATGGTAGAAACAAAGTCAGCAAGAAGAGAGTCGTCATACCTTGAGAGCTGCCAACCCACGACTTCCCCTGCTAGGCTCCTTCCTAAGGATCCTAGGACCCTGCATCAGAAGAAAGCAGGACAGGGGTGGTTATTAAAAGGCAGAATATCCAAACCATGTTCACATCCACTGATTCTGAATCAATGGGCCTGGGGCCTAAGGTGGTTCATTTTCAGTAGGCTTCTCCAGATAATTTTATAAGTTATAAATCACAAGTGTAAATGAAAATGTAAATGTAATTCTCAACCCCAGCAACCGAGTAAATTTCTCTCTCATCAGTCCAGTAGGAAATCCCAGATCCAAAACTGTTGTCTAGGACAGTGGTGATGGTGAGACCTTCAGAGCTTTCAAGGACAACAAACAGCCCACCGCAGCACGTGTGTCATAGGTTCACCGCCACTGGTCTAGAACATGTCTTGCCCCAGGGTAAGACTGAAGGCCCCCACTGTGACAGAAAGAGGGCATTTCTCCAAGGAAGCTCTTTCAATAAGCTCTGGAAAGCAGTTCACTCCGTGGTCTGCAATGCCAGCAGCAGCCTCCTGGCTCTCTGTATAGAGCAGGTCCTGATTAAGTTGAATGGGAACACACACACACGCATGCAAGCACACATCTTAGCTGGCCTGTGGCCACTTGCCAGCTTTGGTCATTTGCCATTGACAGAAATCTCAGAACATAGGTCTGGGAGATGAGACACAGGAGCCCTGACTAACTGTATTGATCACAGTGGAGCAGGCTTCACACAAGCGAGATCTGTTGGTGGCTCAGACTTGGACCAAATGGTGTGTGATGCTGAGATGGTGAGAGTGAGGAGGAGGAGGGGCCAGGACAAGGGCAGTGCTGCGGGGAGCCCCCTCTATCTCCTGAGCAGTAGACTTACTTCCTTTTTCTCTCCCTCTCTTCCTTTTCTCTCTTCTCTTTCCCTTGTTACCTTCACTCTTTTCTCTTTGATTCTCTTTTCTTTTATCTTTCTTCTGTGATCGCTCTTCTCTTCCACTATATTTTTTCCTTTTTTCACTTTCTCTCACCTTTTCTGCCTCTCCTTTTTTCCTGCTATTTTCTTCTCTCTCCTCCCATGACTTTTCCCTTCATTGTTGCAACTCAGATTAACCAGGTGGCCATGCTGTGCTCAGCACTAGAAAGAGAGAAAGACACTGCAAGGGTCCTCTAGGAGCTCCCAACTCCTGGGAAGGCCAAAGAACAGAGAAATGCAGATCAATCAGGAGTGGTAAGGTGAAGACACCTAGAAGCAATTCATGCCATGGTTCCAGGAAGTAAAGTCTAAGCAAACAGCTGAGACAAGTGGGGAGCTGGAGGAGGGCTCTTAGTCTGTTCTCTAATGTTATAACTGAGTATCAACCACAGCCTGGGTAATTTATAAAGAATAAAGGTTCATTTAGCTCACAGCCCTGGAGGCTGAGAAGTCCCAGGCCATGGCGCTAGATATGCTTGGCATCTGGTGAGGGCCTTCTTACTGCGTCACAAAATGGCAGAGGGCATCCATCACACAGTGAGAGCCAAAATGGCTTTTATAACCCACTAATCTATTCATAATAAATGGATTGACACATTCATGATGACAGCAGATTTTTCCTAGCCAACTGTTTCTTATAGGTTATGCCTCCAAATAGCATTAGCATGGGAATTGGGGGACAAGGTTTCTAACAGAGGAAATTTCGGGAACACATTCAAACATAGACAGAGTAATCAGATTAGGATAATGTCCCAATTAAAGAGAAAACCTGGTGCCCTTGAGGATACCATACAATATTCATGTAAAAAATAACATGGATTTGATATCAGACAGTTGGGTGCTCAGATTCTGACTCTGACATATACAGTTTGCTCTTGACAAGAGGTGGGTAGCTTCTCCCAGCCTCACTTTCTTTATGTCTAAAGTGGGGTAACAAGTGAACACTCTGCTAACAGAGTCTTGGTGCATACATTGAGCAAAGCAGGGAGCGTGCCCAATGGGTAAAATGTTGTTTTCTCTTTTAGGTACAATTGTTATTAGGACAAGTGAAGAAAGGATACTTACATGTCCTTTTTTGCCATCTTCTTTACATTCTCTAGAATTAGTTTTCAACTATGAAACAGAAGAAAGATAGGAAAGAGACTATATTAAGGATGAAAAATGGCTACAATTCTGATTTTGAAAGCAGGCTTGCTTACAGAATGTAAGAATATTCTCAGAATAATTAAATAAAACATGGCCATGTACAGTTATGTCAGCCATATCCTACAAGGGCACTGAGCCAACCAGCAATGACCAACAGCTCCCTGGGCACAGCCCTTCCTTCCTTTCACATGGCAAGTCTCCTGTGTGGACAAGAATATTGACTGAATTCTTCTACTGTAACTTTTATTTCTGGTACATCAGCAAAAGTTGGGACAAGAACAGTAGAGAAGGAATTTAAGTAGTATTATTGTTGTTGTTGTTGTCCTTTTTTCTTCTTCTCTTTTTCCTCCCCTCCCTTTCCTTCTCCCTCCCTCTCTTCCCTTCCCCCTTTCCCTCTCCTTCCCGCTCCCTCCCCACTTCTCTTTCTCTTTTTCCTCCTCCTCCTCCTGCTCCTCCTTCTCCTCCTCCTCTTTTCCTCATTCAGAGATGCCAAGATTTTGTCAGCTTCCGTTCAGACTCAAGCTCACCAGATCTGGCATCTAGGATCTGTTCCCTAACCCTTTATCCCTACTGAGTGTGTATCTAGTACTTCTTTTCCCAGCAGTCATCCATGCCCTTGGATTGGATTGGATTGGATTGCACTGAAATATTTTTTTCCCAAAATTTCCAGCCAGCATTTACCTAGTGATGCCTCATTACCTAGCATTTAGAGAACAGACTTCAGGATAAATATTGAAAATCATTTATCCTCCATTTCAGAAAGAGACATTTTGATATATTGCATTCTCTTTCAGTTTTCTCCCTGTAGAATTTAAAGGCTCTTATAATAGATGTATTTGAAAGACATTTGCATACTTTTCTAGTAATTACAACTCATTTACCTGGTCAGGCAGGTGATTCTTAACTATGACAAGGATGATTTCAAGATTTCAGCAATGCCTTCCTGACCCTTCAGAACTAAAGCCACAGAAAAATGAAGGACCACCTCTCAATGTCTCTTTCCTCCATGGTTGGTCCCAACTGTCCCTGATTGGAATAGTTGACTCAATCCTTTCCCCATAGAGTTCTTTAAAAGAAAAGAGTAGAAATAAGATTCTGAAATAGTTAGAAAAATTAATATATGTTACCTTTGATGTTATGAAATGAGTGGATTTCATCTTGTTTGCATGGAACATTCTTATTTGGTTGCAAATAGAGTCAATGAGAAAAATGTTCTCCCAATCTTTAAAATTGGCACTATCAGGAAAGGGGAGAACAAAAGCTTCTGCGCTCTAATGAGGACAGCTTGTGAGAGAAAGATTGGTGGCGGCCTGTCCCCAAGTGTGGCTGAGCTCCATGAACACAGAGATGGAAAGATCTGAAGGACTGTCCTGCTCACCTCTTATGCTAGAGATAATCAAGCTGCCTCAGCAAAGACAAAGGACTTTCCCAAGTGTCACCGCACATAGTGATGCTGAGGTAAACTGACTGACACTTTTAGTTTACTAATTCATAGGGTCTTTTCTCTCCTTGAATCCAGAGGAAGTATGTGATGTAAGTAGGTCCCCAGTTATAAAACCCAAAGTGATATTCTTACTGTATTTGAGCTAGTCCACCCAGCCTGAGGAAAACCCTTTGGCTGTGTCTAACAAAACACCTTCGTTGTCCACAAAGAAAAAAGCTTAATTCACAGCTCCTGTTTCCTAGGCATTCAATGGGAGCGATGAGAGACCATGACCTTAAATGTAAGTGATGGAAGCTGATTGAGGAGGAAGGTACTTTCTTCTATCATAGATCAGAAATAGAAAGTGCCAAACTACATAGGTGAGCAAAATGGGGGTGTGGCGTGTGTGTGCACATATGTAAAATTTCAGGCAGAAATAACACATCTCTGATCCACATGTGTTGAAAAAACATGAGTTTTTCCATTGGATAGATGCAGAACCAAGCATTGACTTTAGAGTTTGCAATGCGACCCGAGGCTGAGAGTTAACCTGGGGTGCGAGGTGAGCACGAGTATAAAGTCCTGATGCTCGGTGGGTAAAAAGAAAGACCATTTGCTCCTTGGAGGGAATAACTGTAATTAGGAGAATGGGAAAAGGAAGTCTATGCTTCCTTTTTTTTTTTCACATTTTCTTTAAATTCTCTAGAATTAAGATATCTTCAATTATGAAATAGAAGGAAAGAGTCTTTACTAAGGATGAAAAATGGCTGCAATTCTGATTTTGAAATTGGGCTTACTGACAGACTGTGAGCATGTTCACAGAATAATTAACAGGAAAGCCAGGACTGAGGAAATTAATTGCTATGGGCACAACTACTTTCCAATGACATCCTTGAGGCCAAGGCACAGTGAGGACTTATTTTCTCAATGAGGTTAGGCAAGGCCAGTGTGTACATGCTGCTTCCTGCCCTGAGAGAAGGAGGAGGTGGCTTTGTTCATCATGACAGAAAATTCTTAAGAGTGAATGCTTTAAAGCTCCTACCCTGTGTTCAACCTGTCTTGGCTGTTTATGCTGGTACCTTTATCAATCTTACCAATTTAAATGCCTTATCTAGCTTAAAATTAGATTTAACTATTCTGTTTTGGAGCAGATTTCAAAATTGAGCCCTCAGAATTTAACTTGCTGAAGAGGCATGTTTGGAAGTCGAGGGCATAAGTCAGAGCCTATGCTCTGTTCTCTGAGAACGCAAGCCACGTCGTGTGTGGTGGGGTTTGTAGAAGTCAACCAGGGTCTCACTTTATGCACATTCATCCCATCTATCCTAGGTATTACAACCACCACGTAGTAACTGGGTGATTTGGGCAAGTTTTTTGTGTGATAGTCAATTTCCACTAGTTAAACTGTGTTGGGATAGAATGCTTCTAAAGCCTAACTTCTTTAGTGGGCAGGAGACCTCAGAGAGAGCAAGTCAAGGGAAACTGAATGAGTGTCACAAGAGAGTATAAAACACAAATACCATACTATTTACCCCTCAGGGTCAACCTAGTCGACCTACCTGGAGCAGCCCTCATTTCAGTTACTTAAAGCAGGAGTACGTTCCTGGCTGGTTTCTCCGAGCATGGAATGAAGAAGTCTGAAAGAGTGGAGATAAGGAGGCCCGCAGTAGAGACATGTGAAGAGACATACAGGAATGGGCCCAGTGAAATCTGTGTGTCATGTTAAAGACCACTATGGAAAAGACTTGAACAGCCAAGGAGACAGAATGCCTCAGCTTTTATCTTCAGCTGCTAAAATTCTGTTGAATCAAGCCCATGAGCAGAGAGAAAGGCCATGGCGGCAGAGAGAAAGGCTGTGAGGAGCGCAGCCCACTCCCATGGTGCCCGCTGTGTCTCCTGTGCTGCCCATGCCGTGACTGTGGTTAAACTTCATCCATTTCTCCACGTGGAGTCTGGAGTGGGAAAGCCTTTCCAGAATGGTCATTACTAAGTTTTTCTATATGTGATAGAGTCTTTATGAAGGGGAACACAGTGTCTTTCCAGTTCCAATGGGTCCTTAAAAGTCTCAGTCTGAAAGAAGAAAAGAATAATAATTTGATTCACTATCTTTGTAAAAAAGTTAAGTTTTGCAGTTCATAGGCACTGGAGTGGTTTATTTTTTCTCTCTTAAGTCTTCAGAATGTTCTGCCTCTGAGAACTAATGATGTCTTCAGAGATGCGGGCATGTACAGGGACTCGCAAGTACTGTGTTAATTAAGTTGATGTATCTGCAAATCGGGTTGCTAGGAACACCATTTGGAAGATGTAACTTCCTCCCCCAAACCCAGGAGATCTGCACCCCCAAACTCCCTTCCCCTACACGGCAATACCAACAGGCGTCTCCACTTGTTCTGATAAAAAAAAAACAGTCCTGGCACAAGAATAGAGATTTGGAAAATTGTAGGACAAAAGGATAGAAGACAAAGAATTAGGTTGCTGATTGTTTCATACTAAGAAAGGTATGAATCAATTGGCCGAGAGAAGGGATCAAGCATTGCCTTGAAAGCTACTTTTTCAATGAGTTTTTGGAAAAGTTCTATTTAGTACATAGTTTTATGTTTTCCATTCCTGTATTATCTTTTACTTTTTCTTCAAAGTGCACATTTTATTGGAAATCCAGTATATGTATATACAAGGTGAAACATGTATACTTTAAGTGTACAAACCAATGGATTTTTTTTTTTGAGACAGATTCACTGTGTAGCCTAAGTTGGTATCATAATCCTCCTGCCTCAGCCTCTCCAGTGCTGGAATTACAGGCATATGCCATCATACCTGGCTTCCTAAAAGAATGCAACTCTAACTCTAAAAGATTAACTTAAAGCTTCTCTCTATCCCACCTGCCAAGTTAATACCAATCTCTTCCTTAAAGGTAACCACTGACCTGGGTTCCTACTAGAATAGAGAAGTCCTGTGAGCCATCATTTCCTTGAAAAACAAGAAAAACTTAGTAAGGTTCGATAATCATTTAAAGGTATCAGAGAACTGCAGAAACAGTAAGGGTGACTAAATGTGAAACTTCATGAGGGAAAACATTGCAGAGAGCTAGGATTTAACTTCCTGGACATCTGCTGATTCTAGGCAATAGCCAGAGGCTGAGAATTTGGGTTTAGTCCACACAAGGAAATGATGTTGGGGCAAGAACGAAGAATAGGATAGGACAGAGCTTGTAGCAGACACAGGGAGCTAACTCCATATTGCTTTAGAGGGTGTAGTCCAGTACTCAGTATTTAGTATTTAAAGAAACTCATTGGGATGGATAGACTTAAATAGAATGACTTTAAACTAACCACATTTTTCTCTGAAGATGTTTACTGAATTTTAAAGATACATAGAAAAGAAAGAAAAGGGCTAAAGCTGAACTCCAAAAAGCACAGTGAGGTTTCTCACAGCTTCTCTGCACTTAGAGACAAAGAACCATTACGAGAAAGAGCCCCCCGAGAACTAGAGATGGGACTCCTCAATTTTTCATGCTTTTAACAATAACAGAAATTCTACTTTAAAGCTCATTTTCCATTGTTCTGATGTTCCTATGTAAAAGTACTACAGATTTTTTATGTTAACTTTATATTTACTGAAGCAGGACTTGCCAAGTTCACTTTCCTATACATTTTTTCTCAAATCTCTACTTTTATCTTCAGTACAATGTTTGATAGACAAGGTAGTAGTAGGCATACTTGTCTCATTTCTAATCACAGATATTTTGATATTAAAATTTTGATACTGGTATTTTGACATTTATTTCATAATTAAATATGTTTACTGTAAGGCCTTTATAGATGCATTTATCAAATTATAGAACCACCTTTCCATTCTTTTGCATTAACAATCTTTATAATGTGTGGGGATTGATTCTATAACTGTCTTCACTGAGATTATTGTGGGTTTTGTTCCCTTATTCTAGTAATGCGGTAAATTACGTTGATTGATAAGCTTCATTTGCAAAGTTTAGTCTTCAAATAAAACCAATAGACTGTCTGTATACGTACACAGATGCACATATTCACATATATACATCACTAGTGTTGATTCGCTAATTTTAGTTTAGATGTTTCATTTATGTTCCTGGAATTTTCTTGTAAATTTCTTTTGTACTTCTACATGTAGTATTAAGTGGGTTTGGGGAATAAACTTCATGTTATTCTCATAAAATAAATTTGGAAATAGCATTGTTCTTTTTAACTTTTTATAAGCATTTGTGTAGAGTGTCTGTTGGTTCTCCTTAAAGATTCAAGACATTGTATGAGCAAAGATATTTGTGCCCAGAGATTTCTTTACAGAAAAACTTATTATAGATTCAGTTCCTTTAAATGATATGGGACCATTCTAATCCTCTATTTCTTATTGCACCAAATATTTAAAAATGTGCTTGCAAGAAATTTGTCTACTACATGTACATTTTTAAATTTGTAGGCATAGAATTCTTTAAAGCATTGTTATCTTGTTAAATGTCTGTGTGATCTACAGTGACACTCCCAGTCTGTAGCTTGCATTTTAATTCTTTAATCTTCTTATACTTTTACCCTTTCTGCTTTATATATCTTAAAGCTATATATTTGGGTGGCTACAAATTTAGAAATTATATCCTTTACCTGTGGATAGGCCCTTCTATGTGTGTCATATAAATATATTGATACGTATAAAATTTCTATACTTTTATTTTCAATAATTCTATGACTTTGTACTTAAAATGTTTCTGGTCAGCAGCGTATAGTTAAATCATGTTTTTATCAATCTGAGAGTCTCTGTATTTTTATTGGTCTATTTATGTCATTTATATTTAATGTATTTAAAATGTTATCCTATAAAGGCAAGTATCTATCATTAATATATAATACAAATATATAATCATATAATTAGTGATATAGTATAATTACCAAATTAGATTTGTATTTATCATGTTTCCTACCAAATTTATTTTTCTGCTCCTCTCCTTTCTTACATTCTTTAATTGAATCTTTGTTTCATAGTTTCATCCCCCCCACACATAAGCTTCTGGGTTGTGCATTCTTTTACTATTTTTTTCAGTGATTATTATAGAGATTCAAATCATTCTTGGCTTACTACATTCTAACATAATTATTTTTACCACTTTCTAGACAATGTTAGAACGTCAAAACTTTTCTAAATCTCCATATACTCTCTTACTTCATATGCTATAGTTTCCCTCCATATTTATCTATATTTATCTATCTATATACATATACATATGCTCTATCCACAATATCATTATTGTCAGCATGTATTTAGATTTGCTTGTATATTCCAGAATTTTTAAAGATGCTGGAAACAAATATTATTACTGTTTTTGTTTGCTAAAGTAATGTTCTAATTTCCTGTTTACTGTCTAATCATTTTTCCCCCCTGGATGTTGAATACTGTATTGGAAATATTTTCCCACAACACTTCAGAAATGTTATTCTGGTATTCTTGATTTCCATTGTATCTATTGAGATGTCAGTTGTCATTCTTATTATTGGTCCTTTAACTTTTTTCATAAGACTTTAACTATTTTCTCTTTCCTTTAGTTTTCAGCAGTTTTATTGTCTTGTCCCTACATATGTTTTTATTTAAATCTATCTTCTCTGCAGTTAGTATAGCTTCTTGGGCTTATGGTGGGGTGTCTTTCATTGCCTTTCATAAATTCCTTGCCATTTTCTCTCTAAATGTTGCTTTTCCCCCATTTTCCTTTTCCTGCCTTATTGTGAATCAAACTGTATGAATTTCAGACTCTGCAATATACCCTGTATGACTCTTATTCTATTTTTTATGCCTTATACTTTATTCTCTGTGCACTCCTGAGTAGAATTTTTCTATTGAAATTCCTTCCAGTTCAATAATAGAAAATGTATTCACCTTATCTTCTTGGCAAGTAGCTACCATTGCAGAATAACACTTCAAACCAACCAGGGAATTCACTTCGGTAAGGCTCATTTTCAGTATTTGCAGTGCTTGTTTGACCCTTGTTTCAACCTCAGTTTTATAAAGTTTGGTACTATAAACTGTCCCTTGTGAAAATTTTAGGTGCTTTCCAGAATCCCTCAGCCTGAAAGACTTGAACTTCAATTTATTTTGTCTCCTGTAAGTATTAGTAATAGTGAATATGCCACTTGGGTGTCCAGCCACAATTTTGCTGTGTTCCTTAAGAATTTTTTTATTTTGTGCCAGGACTCAAACTCAAGACCTGGCCCTTGCCAAGCAGGTGCTGCACCACTGAGCTAAATTCTCGGCCCCCTGAAGTATATTTTCATATTCACGTGTTCTCTCTTCCTCTCACTCCTTTC
>RJWM01041368.1:0-14931 GCA_004363535.1 Dasyprocta punctata | reverse complement strand
GGACATGTTCACTAGATACGTTGAGCTCTTAGGGAAGACATTAGGAGAAAATCAATGTCAGAATGTTATACTCAAAAATAACCTCCAAATAGGTGCTACTTAAAACACATTGCATGATTTCATTAAAGATACAGAAATACTGGGAGGAGAAGAAAGCAGAAAGGACTAGAATTGACTGTAGAATAATATTCAACACTGGCCACTGGGGCTAGAATGGTTGGGATGTAGTATAGCTAAATTGTCTCATCAGGCCTGATTGTGTTAATATTTCGCTTTCATAAATTAGAATCTGAGTTCCAGAGAGGTAAAAAACTGGGTTACATTCACACAGCTTTCCAGTCAGGAATTTCACAGTTAAACTTAATTCTTAATACCTTGGAATTCAGCCCTCTTTGCCATGCCCAACACTATTAATGGGTCAGACTCTCAAGTGAGTTTATTATCACTGGAGAAGTTCAGATCATGGAGGAAAGATCTTGGTAGGAGAAAAGTAAACCTGTAGCAGCTTGGGATTGGTGTCTGCATTAGATAAAAGTACATTTAATGACATCCGGCATTCAGCATCCAGTCCTTGGTCCAGCAACCTTGCTTCTGCTTGTGGGACTGAGCCTCACAGATTTCTAAATTCAGATGGTGGAAAAAACGAAAAGCATTAGTGAGAAGAAAGCCATCTTCCCCAGCGAGGCCTGCCTCAGACACCATTCTGTCTCCATACGGCTACCCATGGTGCTCGAGTCTCATAAGAACCCAGGGAAAGAAGCCGTAGAGGGACAGAGTTGCTGCATTTGTGAGGTTTGCAGCTCTAAGTGTCTACTCAGCCTTTAGTTTCCTTGTTAAATCTATTCAAGTGGAAATCTCTTGACAGGTGTAATTAAGGTCATTGCAAGAGCAAATAAATACTTGTTTATTCCGAAGTTACTCGCTCATTAGTCTCCCTGGACATTTGCCAAGCTGCATCCCTTTCCCAACCCAGAGACAGCACAAGCAATCAGCAGTTTAGAAGAGAAAGCCAGGTGCTTCATGGGGCCGTAATCTGTCATCCTGGGTTCAATGTGGCATTTGACATAAGGTATGGAGTTTCTTTGGATGTAAACTGATGTCCTTTCTACGTACCTACCCCAGCGTACCAGTTGTAGGGATTTTTGTTGGAAGCTAAAGCACCAGTCAAGAGGTTAGAGACCCCACCCTAAATCACACCTCCTCTGACATAGGTCCCCTTTTTTCATTTGACATACATCAGCGGTTGTTAAATTGCATGTTTATAATATTTTCCAAGTTCTGGAGGCTGAAACAATGTGCCAGCACTTTGTGCACCAGTGCCTTGGAAAAAGAATAACTAGTGTAGAAGGAAACACTGTGAATGAGTTTGGTATCAAGGAAACAAAGTTGTGTCTTCCAGGTCTGCTACTTTAGTAGCTGTGCTACTTTGGGCAAATTCTCTGAGAACTAGGTTTTTTGTAGAATACAAGAATAATTATTATATACATCATTGTGTTATATAGACAATTAAATGGGAAGCACATCTTCTAACACATTATTGAGTGGGACACACAGTATGTGTTAGTGTGCCCCCTGCCTACCTTCTTAAAATATCAGGAAACAAAGTGGTCCCTCAACTTCTCTGCAGTGGACTCCCTGGGACAAGAATTCATCATGCAGGAAAACTATCTAGGCATGAAGGTTGCTTCAGGCTAGAGTTGAAAGGGAGAAACAATTCTTGAGTACAATCCTGTAAACAGCATTCAAATTTACCTCTGTCCCAACTGGCTTACATCCTCACATTCTGCCAGAGTCATGGAAAGAGAGCTCCAACAGAGAGAAGAGCAGAGAAGACTGTGTGGTAAAATCTGTTTAAAATTTTTATTGCTAATTATCATAGTGCTTAATGATTACATTTATCATGGGGAGTTGGTGTATATACCTAACAGATCCCAATTCCTTTTAGCTCTTCTTCGTCTCTCTCCATCTCTCGGTCTCCTCATTTACAAAATGTCTGTCTCCCTGTTTCCTATTAGTGTCTTGTCTTATTTTGTTCTTTAAATTATTTATACTTTGGGTTTCTCATATAAGAGAAACTATGCAATATTTACACATACATGTCTAGTTTATTTCACTTAATGTTACTGTCTCAAGGTGCATACATTTTCCTGCAAATGACTCAAAGTTATCCTTCTTTAGGAAGGTGCTATGGTTTATACCTAGATGTACCCCCCAAAAGCCTCATGTACTACTAGGTGAAGATTTTGGGAGATGACTGGGTCATGGGTGTGTGATACTGGATTAGTCCACTGATGGGTTTATAGCTGGATGTGGTGTTGGTCAGAAGAGGTGTGTCACTGGGGATGTGGCCTGGAAGTATGTATCCTTCCTATTCCCTGACCCCCCACTGCTGCTTCCTGCCATCCCATGAACTCTTTCTCCTCTGTCATGCCCCTCTGGCATGCTGCCTTGCCTTGGAAAGATGATTGGACTTAGGCCTCTACATACTGTGAGCCAAAATAAACTTTCCCTCCTTTCAATTGTGGGTGTCAGGTATTTTTTCCAAGCAGTAAGGAAGCAATTGAAATGGCAGAGTAGCACTCCATTGTTTATAAATGCTGTATTTTGTCTCTCAGTTTATCTGCTGATAGATATATGCTGCTTCAAACATTTAGCTATTTTGACTTGTGGTAACTATAAACATGGGTGTGCATCTACAGTGAACCCCCGAAACTAGCAGGGGCTACATTCCTAGAGCACCTGGGAGTCGTGAAAAATCTTGAATTTCAGATATAGTTTTTAAAAATGACTATAAATGCCTACATTTATAGTTTAAACCCTAAAGATATGATGTCTCCTATAGCTATGTAATTTAATTCAATAAAATGCTGTATTAATAAAGCCTTAGAAGGTGCAAGGTGTTTTGGTGGCATCTTAGGAATCTCAGGGCTTTAAGAAGAACAAATTGAGAACATCAAGGTACCTACACATGGTACAGCAAACTGCTATGATGCAGAAATGCTGGCACATCTGCCGGAGATGGGTTATGACCAGTGAGCAGCCAATCAACAACAAGGAGAGTTATGCTCTCAAACTGGCTATGTGCAAACCTTCCATCTTACTCCCCACAAAACTGCAGAGAATATTTGCAGTTTCTGTGAAATTATGGGGGTTTCTGCAAATGATTATTAGGATCTAAGGAAAAACACATGAATGATGGAGGCAGAGAACTCTGAACCATGGCTTCTTGGGAATATACTGTATCGTTGTAATATGAAGATTTTAATTCTTTCATGAAGATACCTAGAAGAGGAATAGCTGAGTTGAATGGAATTTCTAGTTTTAATGTTTTGAGGACTCTCCATACTGATATTTTATGTGGTCATACTAGTTTACATTCCCACCAACAATGTAAGTGTTTTTTTTTTTCTTTGTGGCCCCACCAACATTTGTTATTAATTGATTTCTTCATGATAGCAATCTTTTTCCTGGAAAAAGATGGAATCTCAGTGTTTTTTAGCTTTGTATTTCTCTAGAGGCCAGAGAGTTTAAACATTTGTTTTTCATGTATTTATTGACCATTTGTACTGCCTATGCTGAGAAATGAATACTCATTTCAGTTGCCTATTTCTTGATTGGGTCCTTTATTTTTGGCAACCTAGTTATTTATTGATGTTGCTATTCTTTATGTATTCTAGATACTAGCTTTCTGAGGATTAGCTGGCAAAATTCTTTCCCATCCTATAGTTTGCCTCTTCACACTGTTGCTTGTTTCCTTTGCTATGCAGAAACTTTTTAATTTTATATAATCCCATTTGTTGGTTCTTGGCGTCAGTTCTTATGCAACTGGGGCTCTGTTCAGAAAGTCTTTGTATATGCCTGCAAGTTCCAGAGTTTCATGTATTTTGTCTGTCAGCAATTCACTTCTCTTTTAATATTTATATCCTTGTTCCATTTTAATTTCAATTTCCCACTTATGAGATATATGAATCTAGACTCAGTCTTCTGCATGTGTGTAACCATTTTCTTAACGCCATTTGTTAAAGAGCCTATCTTTCCCCCAGGGTATTATTTTGGCCCTTTTCGCAAAGATCAGTTGGGTGAATGTGCCTGGAGCTGTCTCTGCACTCGTCTTCTGTCCCACTGATTCACGCTTCTGTTTGTGCCAGTACCAAGCTGTTTTTATCATTATAGCTTTGTAACGTAACTGGAAATCTAGAATTGTAAAACCTCCTGCTCTGTTTTTATTACCCAGGATTGCTTTTGCTATTCTGGGTCACTTTTGTTTCCATATGAGTTTTAGGATTGTTTCCTCTGGTTCTAGGAGAATGCTGTTGGTATTTTGATTGGGATTGCTTTTAAATTTCTATATATTTATATACATTCATATATATTTATACAAATTTTTGGAGTATGGCTATTTTGACAATACTCATTTTGCCTATTTAGGGATGGGATATCTTTCCATTTTCTGATGTCCTCTTATCTTTAGGGAGGCTGAGAATGCTTGCTAAATGAAGTGAGATTGAAATAACTTCCAAAATACAGGACAATGAAAATAAATATATATGAATCTGGATAGCACGACTCAAGTGTTTTGTTTTATAGCACAGAATGCTCAAGATGAGGAGCTTGGCTTATACTGCAGATATTTTGGGGGATGCAGGTCTAAGATCCATGTCAATAGTGGAAGTGATAATTTAATGCATACCTGTTAATCACTCATTCAGGACTGGGGTGGCAGAAGGAAAAGGGTGACATAGTTACATGGCAGACATGAGGACTGCCCTTGGGAATAGGACTAGGATACTCCAGGTGGACTTCTTGATTGTTCATGTGAGATTTGGAAAGTGCAGGTGTCACCAATAGCTACAGGAGGATGGAAAATGATTTATTCTTTTTTTTTTTTTGGCACTGGGAAATCATTTATTCTTTTGCTGCTATTATTAGCATTATGTTGCAATGCCATTGTGTATCACCTTCCATTCATCTTTAATGTAAATGAGGTGCCATAGCCTTCAAAATATCCAGTGTACTCATATTTTGAAGCATTGTCCTAAATGTTTCAGTTGCATTAACTTATTCATTATCAGGAGTTAGATGTTGACACTTGAGCAAAACCTAGATGGCAATGAGCAAATGAGCTATGTGTATTTTCAGAAGCAAACACCACATAGAAGGAGTAGTCAGCGCACAGGTCCAGAAGTGAGATAAGCCTAGCAATACTGGATGGGCATTGACAAGAATAAGAGGAAGAACTGGGAGGCTAGACTGTGTTTGGTTTCATAAAAAAGAAAAATCCAATAATCATTTTGGGTCCTGCTCCCCAAAACTGTTTGAATATTTCTTAAAGAAGAATCAGAGTCATTTTGTTATTTTCAAGGTCTAGCAACATGTATTGTAAAGATACTATAGCATATTTTAGTCTTCTATTTCCCAACATAATACCTTTACTATTCATAGAAGTGTAGGATAATATTTAAAGAGAGAGAGACAAAGTAAGAAATTATAATGTAAACATTAATCATTTTTTCTTTCTTTTGTTTCCTTTCAAATTTTAGATATAGAAAAATAAATTGCTTTCTAAGATAATTGAAATATTATTTTGATTAAGTGATGCTGACATTATCACCTGATCCATAAAAACATTGGCCAACCTAGATGTTCACCTTGATTCTGCCCTTCACGAAATCTGTGAGTATGCTATTCAACCTCTGTCAGGTTTTATTTCAGTTTTTTCA
Organism: Dasyprocta punctata; assembly: GCA_004363535.1. Classification (NCBI taxonomy): domain Eukaryota; kingdom Metazoa; phylum Chordata; class Mammalia; order Rodentia; family Dasyproctidae; genus Dasyprocta; species Dasyprocta punctata. The sequence goes on along the minus strand of RJWM01041368.1, from coordinate 9,211 downwards.
TCACTAAATGAACATACTTATGTGTACCTTAAAGGAATGATGTGAAAATTAAATGAAGTAATTATTTCAGGTGCTTGCAAAATTGGCGGTAGCTCTCTTTATACCTGATGTGAGTGGTACTCTTATTATGCTATTAGTTAATACCCTTAGGTTTCCATAAGAGAAACTCAACTCAAACTGGTTTAAACAATAAAGAAATGTAGAACAAATGTTCTCAGGATTGCATCAGACAAGAACATGACAGGGTCTTAGTAAAAATCAGAATGAGAGCCTTGAGTAGTTCTAGTGTCCTTTCTCAGTTAATTTTAATTTTCTTTCTGAATCTTTCTGGTGTGCCTTTTTTGTTTCTTTTTGCTTGGGTCTTCTTTTTCTTTCCCTTCTCTATTTTTCAGATTTTCCATGTATGATAAATGGAAAAAGGCATCTTTCAAAATTCTCATACATTTCCCAACTTCAAAATTTCTGTCTTACATTTCTCCTTTCCAAGTCTAAGAATCTGGAGGACGCAACACATTGGAAGATTCCTGGACTAATCAAATGCATTCGGAGGGTAAGTAGTGCATAGAAACTGTCCAGATACTGTTGGTACTTCAAGCATGCCGATAGAATGGGAAAGGAGGTGATCTCCAACCACAGTTGCAGAGATGACCTCAGAAGAAGCCATGATTTCTGAGTAGAAAATGATAGGTGCTTACAATATATTACTGTACTTGTTTATGCTGATCATCATGATTGTATTTCTGGCCAGTTTCCTGGTATTACAAATTCTAGACACATAGGAAGGGCATATTAGAATTGATTTTATCATATCATTTGTTCTACACAACCTGCCAGAATTATTGGTAGTTCATTCCAAGGTCGCTGAATGTGCTCCTTTAAGAATACATCACCGTCATATGGTCTGACAATCTTCTCTGTAGTGAAAAAAGAAAGCTGCCTTTTCCTCTTTCTCTCACTTTCTGGTAGCTTCCTCTGGTGTTATTTCTAGAGACTATTAGGAAGAACTGGTCATCATCTTGGAGGTAATAACATTCGACATGTCTGAGGACTACGATTAAGTCAATCTCACTTCAAACTAAATGATTCTAATTATTCCTAAGCAGCATGTTGTAATTGCTCCCTTCTCGACTGTCCTAGTGCTTTTTCTTCAGAATACAAAGCTCTGCTTTGGCCCTGTTTGGAGTTTCACTCCTCCATCAAGGACAGTTTATTTCTGTTGTATTATGGGGACAATAGTCAGCAGTGCAGGTAGCTGTAGTCTGATGTGAGTGGGCTGCATGGTCAGAAGACCCTGACGGATTTTTCTAAGTGTTATTTGTGAGAGGACAATGCACGCCAGGCAGAGCACTAGATCTCACAGATGTGACTCGAAACTTTGCTCCATCATCTATTGATTGTGGGCAAATTATTCATGTCTTCACCTAATTTTCTTCATCTGTACTATATAGTGAAGAATACCAATAGAGAATTTAAAGGCATGATTCAATAAAGGGTCCAATGAGGTGCATGTGCATGACACTTGCCCAATAAATCATAGTTCTCTTCTGGTCTAAAGGGGTTTTTAAGGAAATCAGTGGGAGGTATCATCCAGATTACTGAACCAGAAGAAAATCCAGGTTCTCGTCTTAGCTTTATGGAAAGTATAGTGCCTCGAGAAAGTTGATTCATTGTATTTCACTCACTGAGAGCTGAAAGTAGAGCTGCAGATCAATTCTGATATTGCTTACAAACCTAAAAACACAAGACACCAATACTACCAGAGCCTTTATATGATCTTGTAATTTTCATGTATATATTAGCCATAGAAGCAACACAGTGTGCAACAGAATACTTTTGATTCACAAAATCAAATTAACATTTTCTGTAATTTAGTTGTATTAAACATCTCTTCCAAAGCAACTGTGTGCTTTGTTTAGTTTTCTGGTTGTTTCTTTCACCTTCCTGAGGGCAAAGCCAAGGTGTGAGACAGAAAGAGGCTCTGAAGCTGAAAGTCCCATCGTGGGGAAGAGAGGTTAGAACTGAGTGTCCAGTACCATCTCTAAGGAGAGGTCTTGCAGTTGATCAGGATCCAGGATCCAGGCAGGGGCAGTAGCAGCACAGGAGGGGCAGGGCGGAGAGGTGAAGTGTGAATTTGAGAGGTGACTGTGTCTGGCCTGGAGTTCTCTCTGTGGTGCTACTTAAAAAACTGAGTTTATAACCCTGTTGTATAAACACTGTTAAAAGTACTCAAAAAGTTAATTCGAGTTAACATATCCTGTGTAAATACTCACAGTCACCTCTGGCTTGTATCATTAACAGAATCTGCCTCAGGAGCTTGAGAAATGCATAGATCTTTTCCTACTGGTGTGTCTTTCCTTGATACATCCTTCCTATGGTGGGGGTTCCTGATCCCAATGTATCAGATCTCTGACACCACTTCGATTAAAGAATTGAAAAAAGCTTTACTATCTTCTTCCTTTTAGAAGAAACTTTGTGAGATGGGTATTTTGGCAGCACAGTTGGTCCTTGACCAATGTATACTAAGAGTCCGAATCAACAATACTATTAAATGAATCCAGGATTATGTCTAGGGATGCAGCAATATGACAATCTTGGAGTCCAAGGCTAAAATTTTGCCACAGATAATCTTTGAAAGAATAAAGGATGTTAAGATGAGCATTCATGAGGTCAGCATAAGTAAGTACATAAAACGAAAAACTTCTACAAGTGACAAAAAAGTGCTTAATTGAAATAATAAAATTTTAAAAATTGAGAAACTATATTCAACGAAAAGTTGAAACTCTTTTAATGATGAATTAAAATAAAGCAAAATTCTAAGAGGCCAATAGATTATAGGCAAAGAACAAAAAGCAATACGGCTCAGCTGGAATACAAACCAAAGAATCAGTGGTACAGATTTTCACAAGATGCATCAAGTAAAACATCATCATTCTTATTTCATCTACTGATTATTGTCCCAACTCAAATAATTAGACTCAGGGCTAACGGAGGTGAGTGCATTAACTTCACACATTGTGAGTGGGCTCTTAAATCACTGTATGTTTGGAAAAGGTTTTTGGCAGTCTGTCTCAAGGGCTAATTCTGGGAAACAGACCTGCAAAAATAGTCCAAAATAGGCAAAAGGCCTATGTACAGAAAATATCCATTTTAATTCTAAAATATTAGCATCAACATGAATGCTTAAAAAATAAACACATCATGGGAACCTCAGCAAATGGACTGCTATACATTCCTTAAAAGTTTTCTTTGTGCATACTCCATGAGGACTTGGTAAGCTGATGCCATTATAACAGCAAAGGAAAAGTATGATGCAAAATAGTTTATAAAACCTGGACTATCTAAAAAATGAGGAGCAAGTATGCACAATCTCATAATTTTTATTGATGTGGTGGTTTCTTCCAACTGAAAATGTCTTCCTGTTTCCTTTCTTTTTGAACACTTTGTCCCATAACTTTGCTCATGCTTCCAGCACTCCCCTTTACATCTCACTGGTACCAGGCCCACTGTCTCTCTGAAGGCTTTTGCACCTTGTTCTTCAGCAACTTTTCTTTTTTTCTCATAACTTTTCTTTTCATTGGCCTGGACAACTGATCATCATCTCCTTTTTGATTGTCCTCCTTGGATTTCCCACACAGCACCTTCATTCATACTTCCGCTGTCCTCCTGGTCACTGTATGCATCTTCTCCTTCCTCTCCTTGACCTATCAGCTCTGGAGTGTGCCAGGCCTTGATTTCTGGAAGCTGTTGTCTTCTCTATCTGCTCTTTCTCCTAAAATGAGAAATGCAATAGCTGTAGGTGGCATCCTTACAGTGGTGATTTTCAAACTTACCTTCCCAGTCTTGACTTCTCCTTGAGTTCCAGGCTCAAACATCAAACAACTTATCTGCCTGTTCCATTTAGAACAAATCTCAAACTCAACACAAATCAACCAAAATGCTGATTCTCACTTCCTCCTGTGCCAGCTTGTCTCAATCGGTGTTCTCACTTCAGAGAATGACGTCACTGTTGACCTAGTTGTTCAAGTCAGAGGCCCGGGAGGATTCTTTCACTCCATTAGTATGACTCATCAGTCCTAACTTTCTGAATCAGTATAATTCTCTTTATCTCTGAGCACATCACCTTAAGCCACATCACAGTAAGTTCTCCCCAGTAGCCTTGCTGTACTATCTAAATGCAGCATCTCTCTGCTTCTACTTTTGCTCATAACTTCCATGGTTTATTCTTCCCAAGCAACAATATGGTTTTTGAAAACAAACTAGATCATACGATTCCTATTTAAGAGTCTCTAGAAAAGTTCCATAGCTCTAGAGGTAAAGTTCCAAGTCCAAGACAAGAATGTCTTTGTCTTTTTCTGAGGACTTCTCCCCTCCTCACATTCCCCTGGGTATCGCATTGGTCCAGGCTTCTGGTGAGCTTGTTCAAGCTCCATAGTCTTTTTTTGTTTGTTTGTTTGTTTGTTTGTTTGTTTTGCTACTGGGGATCAAACTCACAACCTTGCACCTGCCAAACAGGCACTTAAGCCACTGAGCTAAACTCCTGGCCCTAGTTTTTTGAGACAGGGTTACACTATGTAGTTCAGACCGGCCTTGCTCACGTTGTAGCCCAAACCGGCCTCGAACTCACAAAGCTCCTCCTACCTCAGCCTCCTGAGTGCTGGGATTAAAAGCGTGCACCACCATGCCCAGTTTAAGCTCCACAGTTTTAGCATTGCTGTTCTTCCACTTGGAACACTTTACTCCTAAGTGCAGCTATTACTAAACTTCTTGTCATCTAGATTTCAGCTTAAATATCACTTCCTCCATAATGCCATTCCTGACCTCTCCTCCATTTCATCATTTTCTCCCCTGAGATCATCTTGCTTTGCACCTCATTTTCTGCAATTGACTGATTCTTCGAAGGGCTTTTCGTATTTTACATCCCTCAAGAATTGTGTCTGCATAGAACCATCCTTATCTATTTAGATCTCACTGTACCATCAAAGATCATATACTGTGAAATATACAGTGAATGATTAATGTTTTTATTACAGTAAAAGACCCATTATCATTAAATTACCCTGAAAATACTCCCCTTCTTGCTTTGAACTCACTTATCCCATCATTCTGGCCACTTTCTGCAGCAGTTCCAGGAGTCCTTATCTTTATGATGGAAGAGTTCAGTGAACGCTGGCATTAATGCCATCCAACAGAAAGGCAGGCTTATGAAAACATTACCTTGTGTCCTAATCTGTCTTATCTGTGGAATCTGAAACTGTGTAACATCTGGCTCTTCCCCAAAGTAAAAGTAACCACAAAATAAGCATTTTGAATTGAATCGGGATATCCAGGCAACCATAATAGTGGAACTAAAGACATTCACAAAAGAGGACCTCCAGGATTGCTGCAGAGAATAGCAAGAATGATGAGGCCAGTGTGTCTGAAGAAAGGGAAGTATTTTAGGGGGAATTAATGGCATGTCTCTACCATAAAATGCTAAAATAATTTAATTATTCACTACATTTTCAGTCGTATCTCATATGCACAGTAAGAGCTCGGTAAATGTATGTTACATAATTATGAGGCTCCCTCAAAAACATTTCAATGTTCAAGTGTTTCTGTTAATTTTAGAGCTCGATACACTGGTGTATAATAAGAAAAAGCATATAAAACAGCATACCAATATGTTTTTTTAAAAAATTGAAATATATTTTAAAATTTTAACAGAGGAAGAATTGCTATTAAATTATTTAACTGCCCCTTGCTTTTCTGTGTCTAAATTATGCAACTTTTTTGAAACTCAGCTTACCAATATTTAACAGCTGATAATTCTTCTGGTCTTGCCTTCCTTGATCATTCTTTACTAGGACTCAAATGAGGCATGATGTAGAAAGGGGCTTAGGAGGTTTTAAATGCTTCAGAAATTCTTGGTGCTGTTTACTTTTATCCTTTCATTTGCTCATTTCTAGCTGCCGTGCTTTCTGTGGGTGTGTAAGCCGGACAGAGCCCTCAGCGCCCTCAGACAGAGCTGCAGCAGTGGGGACCTGGAGAGAGACTGGCTATAATTATAAAATCAAATGTTTTTCAGTTTTCAAATCTCCTTCATCCAGAAGCATCTTTTCCTTGATTTGAGTGAAAAACCATTCATGAAAAAAATGTCTGACTTGAGCTCTAGACGCATTATGTATATTACTTTCTATTCTTTATCTTTATTGCTGGATCTATTTCATTGTATATGTAATGACAAAAAAGTAGCAACTTCTGCCAGCAGCTTTTATAAGCACCCAGAGAGACGTCAGTTGGTTGTGCCACCAGAGTAGATGTTTGACAGAACAATGAATCTGAATGGCAATAGGCAAGATTACCAGTGCAGTTTCCCATGGTTCCTTCGAGTTGGTCCTGACCTGACTCAGAAAGAGAGGCTAAAGGAAACCACAAGACACTGCTTACCCAGAAAGGCAAAACGTGGAGCTTTGAGTTTGAATTTCAGTTCTGGTTCTTACCAGCAATGTAAATTTGAAAAACCAAATGGGCATAGAGTGTTTATAAGGTGCAGTTGGAGTAGTATCTGTGAAAATGCATTGTAAACAGCAACATGTGGATAGATGTAACGTATGGTCAGAGAAGATCTAACCCGATGAACTAGTAGTATGTCAAGAGAAAAGATTCCAAGCAGCCACAAACCCCAACTCCTCCACTAACCACTGGACTGTGCATGTTGGGAAACTCACACCCCTAGGTCAAACTCAGTAACTTCATCTGTTAACTCTGAAAAGTGGAATCCATTCATCTCAGAGTTACCTTCCAATTCTTTCTTGTCTTCTAAGGGTATGTGGGAGAAATGCCAGTTTTGTGGATTTTGATCCAGTAGGTGGGGCTGTTGAGAATCAGATTTTTCTCAGCATTTTTATAATTTTTTTTTTAATGAAAAGAACACAGTTCTTCAAGGTAAACTTTTTATTAACTGTGAAGTGCTTCTCAGACTAGACTTAGTAGGTTTGAAATTATCATAAATATAAAAATTGGAAAATAAAATATTTAATAATAAAAAGAATACAAGTTTTTAAATCAGATTTTACTGTGTTAAATCTTTGCAAATTTGTTTGAGACACATACAGAAAATTGACTATAATCTTGTGGAGGAAAGAGATAGGAGTTTTCAACCCTCTGTTGGTGAGCTTTACATTTATTTAAAAATTGGAATTGTTCAGTCTCCACTAGGCTGTTCTAAGCTCCTGTCAGTTTATGTCGTGACTAAAAATGACAGATATTAACACTTGACGAATACCTGGTGGTGCATGCCTTTCATTCTAGCACTCTAAGAGGCTGAGGCAAAAGAATCACGTGTTTGAACCAGTTTAGACAATTTAGTGATTTATCCAGATTGTCTCAAAAAATAAATAAATAAATAAATAAATAAATAAATAAAAGGTTTAGACGCCACTCAGTGCAAAGGCCCTGTGTTCACTCTCCAGCACTAGGAAACCAAAACAAAAACCAAGAACCTTTTTTAGCAGCTATTAATTATTCTGACATGCATTTTATTAGATGACAAACATAAGTCTGAAAAAGGTTAAACGATTTGCAACTAAGAAAAAGTCAAACACTAGAATTTGAATCCACTCTGGCCAGCTTTACAGAACATTTGCAGTCTAAAATGAGACGCTCACTGGTATCACATACCACACACTGCCCATAGGGTCCTGGACTGAAAGGGAAAAAGACAAGGTTCATACTTGGGGCAAAATAGTGTGAGTAGAAAGTGAGTCAAAATTCACACAAGGCAGCCCGGCGTGGTGGCGCATGCCTTTAATCCCAGCACTCGGGAGGCTGAGGTAAGAGGAGCGTTGTGAGTTCGAGGCCACCTTGGGCTGCAGCATGAGCAAGGCTGGCCTGAACTACATAGTGAGACCCTGTCTGAAAAAGAATAGGGCCGGGAGTTTGGCTCAGTGGCTTAAGCGCCTGTCTGGTGGGCGCAAAGTTGTGAGTTTGATCCCCAGTACTGCAAACAAACAAACGAACAAAAAAACAGTTGGCACAAGGCAATTTGACATGGGCAAGGCTGGAATCAGGGTCAAGGACAAGAGAGTAGGAGACTAAGCAAAACAAGTGTCTGAAAGGAAATGCTGCAGAGCTGTTTTAACCCTTCTATGCTATTGCTAGTCAGTGGGGTGGGGTTATTAATGCACAAGACACGACATACTTATCAATCCTTGATACTTTAATTAGAAAACATCTCATCCTTAGCTTACAGAGAGCAGTATAGCTATGCAGAAAAAGAATGAGCTCAGGATTCAGACGCTGTATTCTAGATGGTGTTACTCGGGGCAGATGATTAACTTTTAGGACTCTGAAAAATCGTGATATGTACCTACCAGCTAGTTTTGAGGAAAAAGGCAAGTGAGGTCATCTTTTAAGTATGAATGCTCTAAGCTTTGCTGTGGACATTTGTTATTTCTAGTAATAACTCAGTCAGCCTCTTGGTCATTTGTGCATGGGATGAAAACCATAGTAACTGAATGAGCAACTTATGTTGTTGTTTGGGTTTGAGAACAGGACTGAGTGAAGAGGGAGGAAAGAGCCATGACATGGACAAAACCTTACTCCATTCTCCGCTTTGTTTCCAGTCAACCCATGTCCCAGTGGTCCCTTCTTCCCAGGTTGAGGAAGATCCAACAGATGGTGCTGTCTGCTGCCTTCGACTCAAAAGCTGGGGACACTTCACCTCTCTTCTGCAGACCCCAGTCAGGCCTCATGTAGGCAGTGCAGTTAGAAAGAAACCAGGGCAAGTGCAGTGTCTCTTCCTATTATGTTGTAAGCCTTGCACTGTGATGCAAATGGAAGTAATGGCAAATTACAAATTATCTGCAAAACAATGTATGCATTTAAATCATTATTATTTTGGAAGGGTTTTGCTGTAGAATATGGGGCTGTCTTTCCTTTTTTAATCCTGTTTAGGCTACTCCTTCATCTAACTGGACTCCTCTGGGGTTATCAAATTCCTGCACATTGATTTCACCATTTAAATTCAGTCTCGGTTTATATTTTGGAGAAAAGATACTGAAGAAATCCTGGGTGGAAGGTTGAGAAATAACACCTCAAGTTTAGAGAATGAATTATAAAATGCCTAGTCTTCAGCAAATCCACTGTGTTAGGCAAATGCCTGTCATGCTTTAAACTAATTGCCTTGAAGGCCTGAATGGGTGGTCTAATTACTGTCATGGCTGAGCTACTG
>RJWM01041367.1:0-14925 GCA_004363535.1 Dasyprocta punctata | reverse complement strand
GCTTGCTATGGAGGTGAAATGCAATTGGATCCCTGTGGTACTTTGGTATTTCACTGACCTTGCAGGTCTAGGGCCAGTGGTCTGCTCATGTGGTATCTAGAGGGGGTCTCTTTCTGAGGGTTGTAGCTATTGTTGATTCCCTATTGCCTCATTTTGGAGTCCTGTAATGTTTTAATTGTTTTGTTGGGTTTTGTTTTTTTCTCTTTTGTTTTGTTTGATTATGGTAAATCTGACGGCATGAGCAGCTATTTCAAAGACAGCAAGATGTATTATGGTAGCCATTTTGGATTTACTATTGGCTTGTTTTGAAGTCCTTTATTGCATTCATTGTTTTGTTTTTATTGTTTCTATTCTATTCTGTTCTGTTGGATTTTTACTACGTCCAAAGATATCTGCAGCTATTTGGAAGACAACAAAAAAAATTACGGTAACTATTGTTGATTTGGTAATGATTTGAAGTCCTGTATCACTTACACTGGTTTGTTTTGATTGGTTTTATTCTATTTTCCTTCTTCTTTAAAATAAAAATATTTTTTAAAAAGTAGAGGCTTTCTTTTTTAAAAAAGCTATTGTTGACACCAATTAATTGAATATTTCAAATAACTAGAGAGAATGTGAATTATTCCCAACACAAAGCAATGATGTATGTCTGAGATGATGGATATGCCAGTTACTTTACTCTGATCATTATATATTGTAAATAGACATTGAAATGCCATACTGCATCCCATAAATATGTATAATTACAATGTATTGATTAAAACTAAACTATATCTTTAAAAGAGGAAATAAGATCATGGGGATACATCTTCAAGAGACTGATGTAGCTGCCACAAAACTGGGTTAGTTATCTCGTAAGTTAATTGTTATAAAAGGAGACAGATACTGAGACAGATTAGGGCATGGCAAACTGGCTGTGCAAGCAACATGGCCAGGACACACACACAGAACATCTTCCAAGCCCTGCACCTGATGCCTACCAGATAATGTTATCTTCAGTTCTTCTGACACAAGATCAAGCAGGTTATTAACAGGACAGCCTAGATCTGATGTCAGAATGAGGGTATAAAAGCAACCATTATCCTTGTGGCCACTGTGATCCTATTCACAGCCTGTGCCACACTCTGCAAGGTACATTTCTTCTCCTACCTTAACTGGCCTTCCCTCACTCTGAAAAGTACTTCTTTTAACAGCACTTCTTTTCTTACTTTTAATAAATGTAAAGCCTCACTAATTTTTCACTTGTCCAATTCTTTGAACAGGACAATGAGAGCCTGGAAGAGACAGACCCCTGAGCACTGTTATTGCTATAACTCATTACCAGTACCTTCCCTCTCTCTTGCACACACTTCTCTTCCGTGTGCTACTGCTTGCCCTTCCATTTTCTCCCACTATGTACTGATGCAGCATAAGGCCCTTAAGAGATGTGGTTGCCCAATCTTTAACTTCCTTGCCTCCAGAACTTGAGCTCAATAAGCTTTTCTGTATGAGTAAAAAAGACTTCTGATTGACATTTATACACCCATTTCTTGGCGTTTCAGATCATTCATTCATTCATAGCTTTAAAAAACAAAACTATCAAAAAAATAAAACTATCAATTTGATGCTGTGACCCATGTGGCTCCTGAGGTTCTTGGGGTGAAGGACCACAAGAGGAGAGAAAAATAAAGAAGAGACAAAGCTGGGGTCAGGTGGAGCCCTTATTCTCCTGATGGGAGGAAAGGTACTGTTCAACCAATGCAGCATGTTTATTTACATACCAGGAAGGATGATATCAATTTCAGCCCCTCTGCCTAGCAACCCATTGCTTGGATTATCTAGGAGCTTGGTGTTTTTCTGGGCTATAGCAACTTTTTCAAGTGGTTGACCCTGGGGCTCTTTGTTACTTTGGTAGGGTTATGTCTGTGTCATGCCCTAGGTCAATTTCCAGCTTCAAGGGCTGTCAACAATTTGAGACCTGGCAAGAAGGAAATCTCTTCTGATACATAGCCAAAGTTTCCCTTTAAAAAATCATGCACACTGTCCAATTATTCAATATCAAAATATTTATTAGGTAACATCAAACTGATTGATAAACATGCTAGTGCACAAATATCTTAAGTAAGAGGTTAATTGAATTAGTTATTTAACAGTCCGTTTAGGAAGTAACTTCTTGGTAAGCTGAAAGTTTAATATTTTACAAAGATTTATTTTGATCAAAGGCTTATTTTAGAATTGAATGCATGCCAAAGTATTCATATACACATAAAGTATGGCATTTCTCCAATATCCTTCAGAGAGAAAGAATATCAAACATAGGAGAATAGCTGCCTAATATAAGCACAAGGCTCTCCCTTCCACCTAACATGTGATTTTGTCTCCCAGAACATCCCTAACTGGCAAAGTATTCCCCAAAGTTAGTTGTTACACTCACCTCTTTCATATGTTTACTATCTTACAGCAATCCATTTCCATATTTGCTGGCAAGTGGAGATGTGATCACGCCAAATGCCCAGATCCAAAAATGATTGATGGACCAAGGTGATCTTGAATATCAATTCGCTGTTAGGCAGCAACTGTAATGTGGATGTTGCAAAGGGTTCTCTTACATGTTTAGGGGACAAGATCCATACATTTCTATTTAACAGACTTTGAATATCCAATTCTGAAAGATAAATAGATCCAGATCCAAAAGCATCTTCTTGGCAAACAGGAATAACCAAGTGGGAGAACGTAGCTGGCATACACTATATTTGCTATAAATATATCCTATTCTGATAAGTCTAATTAACTTACTCTGGTTTGAAGGAGAGAAATTTATATAGTTACATTTATTTCTTAAAGTCATAAAAAGCAGTATAATGAATAATGCTTAAAGTTACATTGTGATAACTTCAAGATATAAAATTCAAAAAGGTAAAATAGGTCTCGATCTATGTAGGCGGTCTTTTCCTGTTGATGCTTTAATTCCTCTTAGAAACACAGCCAGAGGCTAGTATTAATAGAATGAGTATACGCTGACTAAAAATTTAAATGAATTTTAATCATTCAGTCAGAAAAAAAAATGTTGTGATATAGTAAAGGTGTTTCCATAATCAAGATGGAGTAGATGAAGCAACAGTAGCTAGACAAAGCATCTTTCATCTGGATCATCAGGAGATAAAAGGGAATGGAGAGATCAAGCTTGCAAGCAAACACACACACAAACTTCTGAAGCTACAGTTTTTAGGGAGATGAGCTAATAAAAAGTTCATTCTGCTCTAGTGTTGAAAGGCTAGGGCTGCCACTCTTACATTCAACCCCTTGAATAGATGCTGTTCAACTTGAGAAGTTTAGAAGTTAACTAAGCCACTCAGCAGAGACCCAGGGTCCTGACTTTGTAAACATCCTCAGCCTGTGCAAGAGGAGGGCACAGAGATGGTGTGAGTGCTACACCCACCCTGGGGGGAGGGGGTAGCCTGCTTACAGTATAAGGGAGGAGAAGAGGCTTGCTGTCCCTGCCTTTTTGCTCTTGCTGCTTTTGCTGTCTTCTGCTGCCTTGAAGTGTTGTCCCTGTGCCCTTCCACCCTGCCTTGGAGCCAGCTGATTATGAATTTAAACCTCCACAAACTGTAAGCTAAGTAAACCTTTCCTTTCTTAATTTTGGGTGTCAGGTGTTTTTTCCCAGCAATGAGGGAAAAGTAACTAAGCCAGATGCCCTCAAACCCAGAGCAGCCTTCTCAAATTTTCCAAAATGGGAAAGAAAAGACTGTCATCCTCTTCCTGAGTGGCATGCCTTCTACAGGCTGCCTCTGCATCATCCAAGAGAAAGCACCTCCAGGTTGACTAGTATGGTAGTTTGGGACCTGTGATTGAGAAGAATGTTGCTGGGTGACTAATACCCTTTTCCATTTTCCCTTTGTCCATGTGTCAAAAGAGAAAAGCAGGAATCATGTTAACGTGTGTTTAATTTAATTCAGGAAAACTAAAAAGAATTAAAATAGACTATAAATTATTGAAGTTTCCAGACACTGCCAAAAGTCCTATGGGATCAAAATCTCTCCTGGTTGGTATGGGTGGTTTATCAGTCAGGGTCCAATCAGGAGACAGTAACTCTCCCAGTTTTTCATACAGAAAGTTCAATGTAAGTAATTGCTAACAAGATATAAAATTAAGAAGGTAACTTTGTTAATAAGCTTTTAATCACTGTGACAAGATACCTGATAAAAACAATTTGAATGAGGAAAAGTTTATTCTTGTTCATGGTTTCAGTATATTGTCAGTGGGCTCCATTGTTTAAGACTATGATGAAGTATAAAGTCACGGTAGAGCTAAGTCACTTACTTCACAGCAGCTGAGAAACAGTGAGAAAGGGAAGGAGCCAAAGAGAGGGGAAAGTAGATGGCCTATAAAGTTCACACTCCCATGATCCACCCCTTTCATCTAGGCCCTGCCTCTTGTTTCCATCAAGCCCCAATAATGTCATCAGATTATGATCTCATCAACAGATTAATCCACCTGATGAAATTACAGCCCTCATGATCCAGTCACTTCTCAGCCTGCTGCTTGGCAAGCAAGAATCTATCACACGAGTTCTGCGATATTGTTCAAATCTAAACCATGAAAGGAACTGAAGTTATTAAAAATGTCTCTAATGTATCACAGAGATAGCAACTATTAGAGATAGGAGATAATTTTGCAATCAATAAACTTCACAGAAAGCAGTTAGTCATTCACAAAGAGATTATGAAAGAAAATATGAGTTAGAAGTAGATGGGGATAGAAAAAAGAAACAGATCACGTAAGGCCTTTCCTAACTTGTACTAAGAAAGTTTGATTTTTTTCTCTGAAGGTAATGGGTGCCACTAAATTATTTGCAGTAGCAAATAACAGGACTAATCTTTCCATTTAGGAAGAGCATTTTGGCAGCTGTAAAACTTTGATATAAAAACAGGGTTTGAGACAAGACAGATGGCAGAGGGACCATCAAAACCTGATCAAGACTTTTAGCTCTGACAGACAGAGGATTTTGAGGACCATTTGGAATAGTACCTCTAGTTCACCTCATTCAACTCATTTGATATAGACTGCCTGTTATAGTTCAATTAGTGCTACCCTCAATATCACACTTGTCAGTTTTTATTAAAAATATTTGATAACTTTTGTCTCCAACTACTAAAAGCAACTGATACTAAACAGGCCCCTTCCACTACCAATCATAATTTTTAAAAAATGTATCTACACGAGACACAGGAAATGAATGTTTTCTTATGTCAAACAACAAAAAGTGCAGAACAGAAGAGAAACAAATGAAGTTTGCCCTGCAATCTCCAAGATTTCTTCTAGAAGGCACTTTTAAATAACAGTGAAGGAAGGACCGCAGTCTTGCTAAGCTTTGAAGACAGAGATCAGAGACAAAGAATGCTGATATTGCTCAAAGTAATGAAGTGGACTACAACAGAGAAGGAGGCTGCCCAGAGAAAAATCCAGAAACCTGTATAGAGGCTTGAGCCTTTCAGCAAATACTATGTAGTGAGTAAAAACAAAGAATCCAAAAAGCTTCACAAATAACTACTATTAGGAAAACAACGATAACCAGGCAGTTGTGAGCTGGGTCACCCAAGCCTGGGCGACATTCTAATTCTGACCTGAAAAATAGAGAAATCTTCCTGAAAATCCTGCAGCATTCAGCAGAGCTCTCCGAAACACAATGTTAGACATAAAATTAACCCAGCCCTAAATTACTATTTTACATTATCTTTATAATTAAAAACAATCTTCATGCTAACCATGAAAATGTGGAAACTGAAATTTAAAAACACCACCACTTATGACTGCTCCTGATAAAATGAAACATTTAAGTATAAATCTAACAAACTGTTACACTTACTGTCCTGAAAATTATAAAATTCTGACAAAATAAGTCAAAGAAGATCCAAAGAAATATGAGGCATACCATGTTACTGAATTTGAAGACTCAATATCGTAACAATGTTATTTCTCCCCAAATTAGTCTATAGATTTAATGCAATCCCTGTCATAGTCTTAACAAAATTGTTAGAGATATAGATAAGTTTATTCTAAAGTGTGTATGGAAAGGCACAGAACAAATATGAAAAAGAATAATGAAGTAGGAAGAATTGCTGTACCCATGACCACCCACCAAGACCACCACCAGATTTGATGGTTTTCCAAGGCTGCTCACAGGACTCTGCATAAAGTCATACTCAAAATAACAATTTATTACAGCATTAGGATATAAAAAGAAATCAGCAAAAGGAAAGGATACATGGGGGAGAAATTTGAAGCAGTCCAGACATAGGCCTCGGAAAGTCTCTCATGGGAGTCACAGGATATGCTTCATTCCTCCAGCAACTAGTTCTGGCTATACATGTGAAATGTTGTCTACCAAGGGATATCATAAAAGTCTCAATGTCCAGGACTTTTCTTGGGAGCCAGCCACATAGACATACTCCACATAGCATTGATCAAAAGTCCAGACTCCCAAAAGGAAAGCAGATGTTTAGCATAAACCATTATTGTTTGTACAAATGGTTTAGACATAGCAAGCCACTATTATCGGCTAGTAAATGATCATCTGAAATCTTAGTTCTCAGACTCCAGCTAAGGGTCAACCTTATAGCCCAGGGTCAAACAAAACATTGCAAGCATAGCAGTGATAAATCTATGCTAGTAATTCTTTTTTTTTTTTTTTTGGATATGGTACAGCTGCATCACTATATCATTATATTAATCAAGACACTGCAACATTGGCAGAGGGATACATAAATAAATGGAACAGAATTTTAAAAAACAGAAATTGACTCATACAAATATGCCCAACTAACTTCTGTCAAAGGTACAAAAATCAGCCAGTAGAGTGACAAATGGAGTTTGAATAATTGGACTTGTATGTACAAAAAGATGAACTTTCACCGAAACCTCACACCCAATACCAAATTTAAACTCAAAACAGGTCTTTGATTCACATGTAAAATATAAAACTAAAAATTTGATTTAAAAATCACAAGAAAAGTCTTTGGAATATAAGCCCATGCAAAGAGTTCTTAGACTTGACACCAAAAAGCATAATCTGTAACATAAAACATTGATGAACTGGACCACTTCAAATTTTAAAACTTCTTCCCTGTGAAAAACTCCAGTAGAGCCAATATGGTGGCATACACCTGTAATTTCAGTACTCGGGAGGCTGATGCAGGAGGACTGCTGTGAGTCCGAGGCCAGTCTGGGCAACAAAGTGAGTTCAAGGCCAGCCTGAACTGTATGGGGAAACCCTGTCTCAAAAAGAAAAACATACCTGTAATAGAAGAGTTTTTTTTTTGTTTGTTTTGCTTTTTTTTTTTTTTTTTTTTTGCAGCACCGGGCATTGAACTCACAGCTTCACGCTTGCCAGAGAGGCGCTTATGCTACTGAGCCAAACTCCTGGCCCTGAAGACTTTTAAAAAATAAGCCAAAAAACTGGAAAAAATGTTCAAACCACAAATCTAAAAAAGGCTTGTATATAGAACATATACTTTGGGATTGAACTCACAACCTCGTGCCTGCCTGGTAAAATTGCATAAAATTAAATGCACTCACAAATGCACGTAAAACTGGTGAGGTCTAAATAAAATCAGTGGGTTGCATTGATGTACATTTCCTGATCATAATATTTTAAGTGGTGCAAGACATTACTATTAGCCTGTAGGTGAAGGCTACTGAAGATCTCTCTGTATTATTACATTTACACGTGCGTGGAGTTGGGCATGACTGTCTTTTTTGTTGTTGTTGTTGGTTTTTTTTGTTTTGTTTTGTTTTGTTTTGTTTGCAGTTCTTCAAGTACAGCATCTGGAAGTGGCTTTTGTGACTCTAGGAGTGATTTATACCTTACTTGTCTCAAAAGTAAGATAACAGCTGGATGATCAGGGATACTTTTCAAGTTCTTTGTACAGAGAGATTCAGCTTCAGCTATTATTCCTATGTCTAGCAGAATAGTGACAGCTTATGAGAGACACCACTTTTCAAGAGATTGCTTATAATTTTCAAGAAATTATTTGTCCTTAATCAAAGCAGAAACAGCAGATAACAGTGCCAAGTATAAATCTATCCTTTTCAGCTGAGTGTTGCTCACAAGAGCCAGTTTATCATCCGTGTGACAGGCTGCCATCAGTCGGGCCCAGACAGCAGGGTCACCCAGAAAAAGAAGAACAGGCTTCTGAATGATCTTTAGTGCCATTTTTTTTTCATCTTCTACTGACACTGCTTCCCACTGCCAGCTGACTCACTGCAGTGTACAATAATGCCTTCTTTCCATGACTTGAATCCAGAATATGAGCCACATTTCCTGCTACAGCACCTACCCTTTGCATTTCGCCGAGCAACTTGGGACAACAAAGCCCAAAGGGCTGGATCAGCTACGTTACTGTGAACAGCTTTAAACGCTTTCTGCACAGCCACACTGCCACCTTGCAGTGGGGTAGATGGCTCAAGTAAGAAAGCACCTGGAACTGTAACTATCTTTGTGTTTCATATGCCTCAGTAGTTCAGTAAGTGCTTTTAACAATGTAGCATCCTTCAGTGCCAACCTTAGAGCACAGAGGGTCTGAAGACTGTGGTTGTTTCCTTTAAAATAGAGCATTTGAATAGCAGTGACTTGGCTGCATACATTTTTCCTTGTTTATATTCTAAAGATATGGGCTTTGTTTTGCTCTAATTCAACAAGAGACAAGGCTCTCTCATAGGCTTTGCTGCTCTGTGCATATAGCTGCTTCATAAATAAAACCAACGTGAAACCTATGATGTCTTCTAACTCTCCAATGGGTGTTGACTTAAAAACCTGGATCGCTCCATCAGATTCACCAATGGAACATAACAATCTGCCGTAATTTCTCAGGGTAACACTACAAGTATCTCAGTGTTCTGCAGATCGTAACAACAAAATTGCCCTTTGGTATGCATCTGCTGCCTCCTTTTTCAGTTCCAAGTGTTCATTCAAGTAACTGAACATTGTGAAAGCTGCAACATAATTCTGAATTCTTTCTATGTATTTACACAGAACAACTTGTGATGCTGGAGTAGCATCCATCTGGGGGATGTTGTACTAGTACAGCTCTGCTTCTTTGTTGCTTTTATCTTACAATGTTGTGCAGACCCAACATGCAAAGATTATTGCTCGCTCGGTATGCATGCTGAGTTCTACAGCGTGCCTGAAGAGATCCATGGTGTCATAACTTCCTATTGTCTCTGCAACAAGAGCTTGTCCGATCTGGCACTTTAAATAAGATGGGTCAAGGGACAGAGCCATTCCGAAAGCTTCATGAGGTAGCTCAATGCTTTCATTTGCAAGGTATAACACTCCCAAGTTGGTCCACATGACAGCATTAATTTGTTCTGACTGGATTGATCTGATGAAATGGTGCTGAGCAAGGCATAATTTCCAATACCACTGGAACATGCAACCACACCAAGAGCATTCAGTAGAAGTGACTATTACTGTCAAGTCTCACTGCCTTTTTCAGACAATGCAAAGATTTCTCCAGCAGCCCTTTAAGATCGTTCATATTGCTGCCTGGTTTCTGCTAAAGGATATGTTTGGCAAGCATAATTAATTTTCCAAGATCATACCAGGTATTGGAAGAAGACATCAGTTTTAATGCACCATCAAGACACCTTCTTTCAACATAGAAGAGGCTCAATTTTCTTTAACACTTGTTTTCCTTCTTTCTGACCTAGAAGGACATCTACAACATAACCAGATGCAGAAACAGCATAGAGACTGGTGCAAGCATCCCCAACTAGCTTCTAAAGGTATATTATTTTGATGCTGCAGAGCCCAAGTAAAATATTCCAGGACTTTTTCTAGGTAGTCTCCAGTATTCTCATCAAGATAACTAACTAAAATTGCTTTTGCTATCGTAAGATTGCATTCACCCAAACCTTTTAAAGTAGACACGTAATCCTCTTCTTCTTCCTTCTTAATGATCAGCTGGTATTGAGCTTTGGCCTCCTTTTGCTTGCCTAGAATTTGATGTATTGCTGCAACCTTAAATACACTGTATGTAGATTCTGGGTTCAGTTCACTAGCTTTTGCAAAGGCTTTCAACACTGTTGTACAGCCACCTCTGTTTCATGTATTCCTCTCCTAGTGACTCCCAACAATTGAAATCCTTTGGTTCTGCCATTAATGCTTCCTATAAATCAGCCACTGCTTCTTATCTAAGCTAGGCCCATTTTGCCATTCCAGCACTTGCCTTCTTAGTTACTATAACTAAGAAGATAAAGCGGTTTCCATTTATTCAAGTTCCACACTGAGGTCAACCGCTCCAGCTCGATTCAGTATCAGTGTCATCTAATTCAAAAGCTTTCCTGTAGCATTCACGGGCTCTGTTTTTCTCTCCCACTACATCTCTGTAATAATGACTTAAAAAGCAGAAAACTTTGCCCAGTGCATTCTCAAATGTAGTCAAAAGCAATTGTCATTGTTCTGATCCTCTATACTCTCTGCCAGAAACTGAGTTAATTTCCTCCACAGCTGGTGAAGTTCTTGGTTGTCTGCACCTTCCTTCTGCCTTGTCTTGATCAATTTGTGCGATGTTTGAGCCAGCTCTAGGGGTTTCATTTCTTGGTGGTACAGATCCACAAGTTTCTTACAGACATCACACCACTTCTGTCTGGCAACACTTTCATAAAGATCTAGGAGCTTTTGATAAATAACCTGATAAATCACCCTTAGCAGTCATTTGATTACAGTTCTCAAGCAGGCATGCTCACCCCTGCCAAGCTAGTCATTGGTCCGGCTATGGAACTATGGCTTTGTTATAGACACCCAGGACCTGATCAGGTTCTTTTAGTTCAGCAGCAGCAACACCAATAAAAAAATCAGACATTATAGTTATTTTTCTCTTGTTTTAACACTGTCTTACAATGTTTCAGAACTTCTTGTTCTATGTATCTGATTGCATCTCTTGCACTTTTAGGAACAGTTTTCACTTCTTTGCTGGACATTTTGAAATTACCCTGGTATTATCTTATAGGTGAACACCTGAACAGCTTTTTTGTACATCACAAATCACAATGGGAGTAGGTAATAAATTTCAATGCTGATTTCATGTGAAATTTCCTGAAACCAGCTTTGTTCTGACAAATAACCTTTTACCTATTACCACTTTTATCTTCTTCATGAATTGAATTTCAGACTGTTCCATATCTGTTTTCCATCTGGAAAAGGTCCTCCTAGGATACAAACACCAAGGCAGAAGCAAAAGTACATGCCCTGACTTTCTTATATAACTACAAATCTTGTTCATATGGTTAAAGGTGGCAAATTAAGAATTATCGCAGATTGCCATTTCCTAGGCTGGGTTTGATGCTATTGTTATTGCTGATTATACTACTCTAGCCAAGGTGACAAAATTGTTTTAATCAGTTGTTCTTCCTCAGACACCAAGACTGAGATTGCCTAAGAGTCATAAACAATACTAGACGCAAGTGACATAGAACCAGAATTTAGGCAAAATAGGCAGCAACTTCTCATCCCCAATAAATTGAAGAAGTAGGATCTTGCAACAGACTCAAAACCCAAAACAAGCTACACCTGGAAGACATCTCAGAGAAATAGTCATTTCCTAAGGGTTCTTGATATTGTAATAAAGATACCTACCATAAACAATTTACAAGCATCAACACAGAAATAAAACTGAAAAAAAAAACGGAAAATTAGAAGACACATTAGCAAAAAAATAAATAAAATAAAAATACCACATCTTTTTTATCCATTCCTTGATTGATGGACACTTGGGTTGTTTCCAAGATTTGGCTGTTACAAATTGGGTCGCTATAAACATGGGTGCACAAATATCACTGTGGTATGATGTTTTCAATTTTTATACAATGGAGTACTACTCAGTTATCAAGAAAGATTGCATCAGGACTTTTATAAGTAAATGGACATGACTTGAGACCATACTCGTAAGTCAAATAAATCAAACTCACATGAGTAAATACCATATTGTCTCCCTAGTGTAAGAAACTGAAACAGTATATATGATCCAAAATCTACAATAAATACTGTGTAAGGGTAAGAAACTGCTCAAAGAGCAAAAGCAATTGGGATAGGGGAAAGGAGGAAAGAAGGAAGAGAAAAGGAAAAGACATAAATTTGTATATATGTATACATAAGATAGCTAAAATAACTATATTACTAAATGTATGTTATTGAAAAAGAATAGTTAATACTCATATGATTAGATCAATTTTACATGTCTTTATCTGTTAATCTAAACAACCCTTTTGAAGATAATGATATGCAATATTGCAACCATTGTCAAATTTCTATCATCTTGTTCTGTAAACCTATGTTATTATTATTACTTTTTTTTTCCGGCACCGGGGATTGAACTCACAGCCTTGCGCCTGCCAGGGCAGGCACTTAAGCCACTGAGCCAAACTCCCAGCCCTGGTTTTTTGAGGCAGGGTTGCACTAGGTAGCTCAGGTCGGCCTTGTGCCGCGTTGTAGCCCAAGCCGGCCTCGAACTCACAACGCTCCGCCTACCTCAGCCTCCCGAGTGCTGGGATTAAAGGCGTGCACCACCACGCCCGGCTCTAAACCTATGTTATTGTATTGGATTTGTTGTTGTGGTTTGTTTGCCTCTTTTGCTTTTTGTCTTTCTTTTCTGTATCTTTTTTCCCTTAAATAAAAAAAGACACGTTAGCAAGATGCAACAGCAGACTTTCAGCTCACCAAACCCAGCGGGTAATCTGGTAGAACAATTCAAAAGCCAGCAGTTGGAGTCTCTAAAGTGGTAACAGTGAAAGTAATAAAGCAAATGAATGAAGCTACAGAAAAAATCAAATCAGGTAACAATAAACATGATGACCATAATGAGGGCATGATTAGTGAATCTGGGGAAGATACAGATTTACAAAAAAAACAGAGGAGCTTAGGAAAATGATGGAAACCATGAATGCCCAACACAGGAAAGAAATGGAATCCATAAAATAGATTCAAACAGATATGAAGGAGATTAAAAATTCTACTGACAAGGATAAGTCAATACATACCAGTTATAACCATCAATGTTAATGACCTCAATTCACCAATCAAAAGACACAGATTGGCAGAATCAATCAAGAAACAAGACCCAAGAATATGCTGCATACAAGAAACATATTTAATTCAAAAAGAAAATCACAGACTGAAAATCAAAAGATGGAAAACAATACTCTATGTGACAAGAACCCAGAAAAAATCAGGAGTAGCTATTCTATTTGCAGACACAGTGAATTTCAAGCCAAAACTGACTATGAGAGACAAAGAAGGTCACTACATCCTTTTAAAAGGAGAAATTCAAGAGGAAGAGATAAAAATCATGAATATATATGCAACAAATACCAGTGCACCCAACTATATAAAACAAATATTAATGGACATGAAAAATCAAATAAGCACTAATACAATTGTATTGGGGATCTCAAAACCCCATAGTCACAAAAGACAGATCAACTAGAAAAAAATTAACAATGAAATATTAGAACTGAACCAAACATTTGAACAAATTGACTTAGTAGATGCTTACAGAGTATTCCATTCCACAACCTCAGAATATACATTTTTCTCAGCTGCACACAGGACGTTCTCCAAAACAGACCACATGCTAGCTCATAGAACATGTTTAAGTAAGTGCAAATGAATTGAAATTATCCCAAGCATATTATCAGACCATAGTGCAATGAAATTGGAAATGGCAAAAGAAACCATAAGAACTTCATAAACACATGGAAATTAAATAGCACTCTCCTGAACAACCAATGGATCACAGATGAAATTAAAGAAGAAATTAGACAATTCCTACAATTAAATGATAGTGAGAATATAACACACCAGAGCTTACAGGACATGATGGAAGCAGCCCTAAGAGGGAAATTTATAGCAGTGAATACCCATATCAAGAAAACAGAGCAATCACAAATAAACAACTTAATGGTGAACCTTAAACTTCCAGAAAAAGAAGAGCAGGCTAAGCCAAAATCTTGTACAAGGGAGGAAATTATAAAACAGAATAAGCAGAGCAGAAATTAAAACATTGGAGACAAAAAAAAAAAAGAATCAATTAATCTAGGAGTTGGTTCTTTGAAAGATTAAATAAAATCGACAAACTCTTAGCCAACCTTATCAAAAAAGGAGAGAAAATACTCAAATTCATGCGTTAGGAACGAAAAGGGTGAAATCACAACAGATCCTGTGGAAATCCAGATCATCAATACATATGCTGAGACCTATAATCTAATTAGATAGAAAATGCAGAAAAAATGAAGAGATTCCTAAATACATGTGAATTACCAAAGCTGAATCAAGAAGGTATAAAACTCCTAACTAAACCAATATCAATGAATGAAATTGAAGATATAATTAAAAACCTACCAACAAATAAAAGCCCAGACCCTGACAGATTCACTGTTGAATTGCACAAGAAATTTAGAAAAGGCCTAATACCACTACTTCTCAAACTCCTTAATGAAATTGAAAGGGAAGCAATACTGCCAGATTCATTCCTGGAAGCTAGTATTTACCCTGATACCAAAATCAGAGAAAATTCCAACTAAGAAATAGAACTACAGGAAAATGTCTCTAATGAACATAAGATGCAAAAATTCTCAGTAAGATCCTGGAAAACAGAATGCAGCAAATCATCAAAAAGATTATACACCATGACCAAATAGGATTCATCCAAAGGATGCAGGGATGATTCAACATATGTAAATCAATAAATATAACATACCATATTAACAAACTCAAGGACAAAAGCCATGTGACAATGTTAATAGGTGCAGAAAACGCTTTTGACAAATCAATGCCCATTCATGATCAAAACCCTACAGAAAATAGGGATACTCTTTATCTCAATCTGATAAAAGCTACCTATGACAAACCAACAGACAATATCAATACTAAATGGAGAAAAACTGAAA
>RJWM01041366.1:0-14935 GCA_004363535.1 Dasyprocta punctata | reverse complement strand
ATTTATAGAACTTTCTACCCAACAACTGCAAGATTTATGTGCTTTTCAACAGCACTTGCAACACTCTTTAGGTTAAATCATATATTACTTAGTCTTACCAAATTTAAGAAGATTGAAGCCATATCAGATATCTTCTCTGACACGATACAAGAAAAAAACCTAAAAATTCATAACAGAATGAAATTTAGAAACTTCACAAGTGCATGCAATAAAAATGGAAACATTACTTACCAAAATCCATGGGATCTAATGAAAGCAATGTTAGGAGGAAAATTTATAGGAATAAACACATAAAACAAAAAATAGGGAGATTCCAATAATGTTATACCTCAAAGAACCACATGTTGAAGACAAAAATTAGACCCATGTCTCTCACTATGCACCAAACTAAAATAAAAATTGATCAAAGATCTAAATATTAAACCAGAAAAACTAAACCTGCTGTAAGAGAGAATAGGTGGAATTCTTGAAGGCATAGGTACAGGCAAAGACTTTCTGAACAAAGCCCAGACTGCAAGGGAAATATCACAAAAGTATCAGAACCTGAGATCTCATCTTGTTTAAAAGCTTTTACATGGCAAAAGAAACCATCAATAGAGTGAAGAGAAAACAAATGGAGCGGGGAAAATTTGAACAAATACTGGTGGGGATATGGTGCGACGGGGGCGGGGGGTGGAGATTTGCCAGCTATTCCTCAGGCAAGGGACTAATATATAAAGAAATGTATTAGAATGTCAAAGAACTCAAAAAAATCACAGTTCCCCAAACTTAAAAGACCCAATCCAAAAGTGGGCATCTGAAATGAATAGACACTTCTCAGATGAAGTAGAAATGGCAACTAAACACATGAAAAAATGTTGGGCATCACTGGTCATTCAAGAAATGCAAATTAAAACAATGCAGAGATTCCATCTCACACCAGAAACCATGAGAATTATCAGGAATCAACCAATAACAAATACTGTTGGTGGGAATGCAAACATGTGGAGATTCCTCAAAAAACTAAAACTGGAGGTTCCGCTTGACCCAGCTATTCCCCTTCTTGCGAATTAAAAGAATTATACCATCCATGAGTGGGTATGCACACCGACGTTTATAGCAGCACAGTTTGTAATATAAATTTTGGAAACAGCCCAAATGCCCATCAACCAATAAATAGGAAAAGAAAATGTGTTTCTTTTTATGAAGTGGAGTACCACTACTCAGCCATAAAAAAGATAAACTAGAGACTTACAGATAAAGGGATGCACCTTGAAACTATACTCTTAAGTGAAATGAATCAAACACATATGCATAAATATTGTTTCTCCATTGTGGAAACCAAAAATGTATACTAGATACTATTAAATAGGGAGGAAATGCTCAAATGACAGGGGAACTAGGAGGGTGGGATGGGGAAATGAAGGAAGGGAAAAAAATTAAAAAGAAAGAAAAATGGAAACAAAACTTTTGTAAATAAGGAGGGGGAGAGGGACTGAGAAGAGGAATTTTAGAAAGAGATTGAAGAGAGGCCAAAAAGGAATTGATACAAGTCATGTACAAATACAAATTCCCAATGATGACAGTGGTCATTATGTATATTTAAAATGTACTAATAAACAACTAACTTAAAAAAGAAATAGAGAAATAAAATAAACCATAAACATATCAGTAAAAGAATAATAAGAAATAAACAATATAGAGATTTTAAAACAATATGAAATATTACCAAAACAAAGAACTAGCTTTTTAAAAAGAAAAATAAAATTGACAAAACTTTAGTTAAGTGAAGAAGAGAAGACTCAAATAAAATCAAAGATGAAAAAGGAGACATTACAACTGAAACCAAAGAAATACAAAGAATAATTACAGAATATCAACAACTATATGCTAACTATTGAAATGAAGAAATGAAAAATTTCTGACCACATACCATGATTGAACTATGAAGAAATAGAAAATTGGAATAGACTAGTGATGAGTAATGAAATTGAATCAGTAGTAAAAAGTTGCCCATCGAAGAAAAATCTAAGACTGATTCTAGTTTCTGCCAAATATTTGAAGAAAACCAAAATATAAATTATTTGACTATTGCAAAAAATAAAGTAGAGAAAATACTCTTAAGCACGTTCTGTGAAGCTACATCACCCTGCCACTAAAACTAGACTAGGATACAAAAAAGAGGGGAAGTTGGAAAGAAAAAGGAAGAAAAGAAAAAGAAAACTACAGATCAATATCCTTGATGATTATAACTGTAAAAATCTTTTTTTAAAAAAAAAAGCAAAACAAATCCAGCAGCACATTAAAAATCACTCAACATAATTAAGTTAGATTTATCCTGGAGATATAAAAATAGTTCAACACACTCAAATCAGTGAACATGATACGTCAAATTAACAGAATTAACAACAAAACATGATTATCTCAATAGATGAACATCCATTCATAATAAAATCTCTTAAAATGTAGGTACAGAGAAATTCATCTGAACACGATAAAGGCCATATAGGATGTACAAATAGTTAATATCACACTGACAAAAGAAAAGCTGATAGTCTTTCCTTTAAAATACGGAAAAAGCCAAAAATGTCAAGTCTCACCATTGTTATTCATTATAGTAATACAACTCCTAGCAAGAGAAATAAAACAAAAGAAAGAATGAAAAGAAGGGGCATCTAAATTGAAAAAGAAATTTAAATTATCTTTGTTTGCAAATGACATAAATAAATAAATGAATATATATATATATATATATATATATATACACACACACACACACACACACAAGTAAAATACTAAATATTCCAAAAAAAACTTATAAGAATTAATCAACAAATTCAGAAAAGCTGAAAGACGTAAAATCAGTGTACAAAAATCAGTGCTATCTCCATCCATTGATGAACTAGCTAAAAAATGAATAAAGAAATCTCACTATAATAAGTAAACAATAGAATATCTAGAATTAAATCTAACAAAGACGGTGAAATGTCTCTAAAACTAAAACTACAGAGCTAGACCCAAGCCTCTTTCTGTGAGTCAGCACCATTTGTGGACTGGGGGGAGAGAGAACAATGGCTGCACCAGCAAACAAGCCAAGTCTGGGAACCAGCACCATCCACAGGCCACTGCCGGACTGGGAATAGCCAGACTCATGCCTCTTCCCATGAGTCAGTACCATTCATGGACTGGGAGCAGAGAGAACACTGGTTGCACCAGCAAACAAGCCCAGTCTAGTAACCAGTGCCATGTGCAAGCCACTGCCTGACTGGGAACAGTCAGACCCCATCCCTTCCAGCATGCTGGTTGGCAAACAAGAAGTACCAAACCCACAACCCAACCTGACCCCCAACCCCATAAGTGACCAGTTTATCTGGAGAAACACAAGCTGTGATGATAGCTATCAAGGTGCAATGCAATTCAATGCCTGTGGTGCTTTTGTGTTTCACTAACATTGCAGGTCTATGGCCAGGGGGTCAGAGGATATCAGTATACAGTGTGGCATCTAGCAGGAATCTCCTTCTGAGGGTTGTAGCCATTGTTGATTCCTTATGGTCTTGTTTAGAGGTCCTATATTGTCTCCATTGTTTTGTTAGGTTGGATTTTATTCTCTTTTGTTTTGTTTGATTATGTTAAAATAAAATAGCAGAAGAAGCTATTTCAAAGATAGCAATGTATGTTATGGTAGCAACTTTGGATTTACTATTGGCTTGTTTTGAAGTCCTTTACTACATTCATTGTTTGGTTTTTATTGTTTCTATTCCGTTCTGTTCTGTTTGTTTTACTATGTCTGAAGTTACCTGCAGCTATTTTGAGGACATCAAAAGGCATTCTGGTAACTATCATTGATTTCATAATGTTTTGAAGTCCTATATCTCTTATACTGGTTTGTTTTGATTGATTTTATTCTGTTTTATTCTCTTAAAATATCATAAAAAAGAAAACTATAAAATATATATGAGGGAAATTCAAGAGGGCACAAATAGATGGAAAAATATCCTATGTTCATGAATTAGAAGAATTAATATTATTTAAATGTCTGTACTACCCAAAGCAATCCATAGATTCAACTTAGTCACCATCAAAGTATCAATGACAATCATGACAGAAATGGGAAAATAATCCTAAAATTTATAATGGAACTACTAAAATGCCAAATAACTAATGCAACCTAAAGCAAGAGATAGATGATAGGTAGACAGACAGACAGACACACAGGTAGGAAATAAAAGCTGGAGGGATCACATTAAATGCTTTTAAAACACACTACAGAAGAATAACAATCAGAACAGCATGATACTGACATAGAAATGAACACAAAATATAAATTCCAGAAAAGAATGTATACACTTAACATCAAATGATTTTCACAAATCTACAAAGAACATACATTGATTCAACCAGTGTGCTGAGAAAACTGAATATTCACATAAAGGAAAATGAAGCTAGACCTCTACCACTTATCAGTTACAAAAATAGATTCAAAGTGAATTAAAAATTCAAATTTAAAAACTCAAAATATTAAAGTACTGAAAGAAAACAGGGGAAATCCTTCATGACATTAATCAAAGCAAGAATATTTTTGAAAGGTTTTCAGAAGCACCACCAACAAAACAGAAGACTAGACAATAGGATTATATCAAACTAAAAAATATCTGTAAGAAAAGAAAACTATTGACAGAGCAAAGAGACAATTTATCCAATGAGAGAAAATATTTGCAAACTGACAAAGAGTTAATATCCAGAATATATAAGGAGCTAAAGTATCTCAATAACAAAGGAAAAAAACAAATAACCTAATTCGAAAATGGGCAAAAAGTGTGAACAGACATTTCTCAAAAGAAAATGTATAAACAGAAACAGGCATTTGAAAAAATGCTCAAAAATTCTTGATCATCATTGACTGATCCTTCATCAAACAGTAAATATTTGTAAATCAAAATCAAGTGGTTGTAGCACTAGAGCCCATCCTGTTTCCTGATTAGGAAGATACCCACGTCTTCAGTTGTTCCGATCTTGAGTTGTACTGTAGTGACTGCTTTGAAGTCCTGAACTGATTCAAAGGGTTTACCTTTCATGGTCATTTTGACTTTGAGAAAGATCCAGAGGTCACATAGTGCCAGATAGGATGAACAGGGTGCATAGGCACACACGAGAGTTTCGTAGGCCTGCCTTTCCATTAAATGGCACCCAGCAGCAGCATTCACTGTAGTTTTGATCACATCTGGGAACCTAAAATCCTCAATGAATATAAACATTGCTTGTCATAAACATGAGAAAAGACTAACAATATCAATAAAAATGAAACAGGGGATCTAAAAGACACTGGAGGGAGTCAGGAGGGGAGGGGAAGGGGATTAAGAAAAAAGAACCAACTTGTATTATGTACACACACCCACTCCCCAAGATGATTGTCAACTCTATATACAGCAAACATGCACTAATTTAAAAACAAGAAATTTGCAGACAGCAGTAAATCATTATTTTAGTTTCACGGAATATTAAGTGAATAAGTTTCACACAAAAACTGGAAATACTATAAACTTCCAATTTTAAAAACAATATCAATTACGTATATAAAATTTTTTAAAATGTTCATTAAAAATGAGTTTCAGAACTGCCTCAGAAAGTGGCAAAAATGCCACAATATGTGTACTAGAGGTGAACAGGGAAATTTAGAGAAAGATTAATGGGAACGTTGCTTTTACTGTAATAAATTTTAAAAATTTAAGCATTCACTGTGTTCTCAAATCACCATTTGTATGTGTTTTGATAGAACAGGCAAGGTGGGAGAAGCTTTAAAAAGTAGTGAAAAGAATAGGAAGAAAACAGACCGTAAAAATATGAAAACCAATGACTGACAAAGTGGATCAAAACTTTTCAAAAATTGTTGGAAAGACAAGACATTACAAGATTTGAAACTCCAGCCAATGAACTTGTTTATCATTGCCTGACAGCATTTGGAGTTGGAGACACTGTGTTTTATTCCTGTTTTACTATGCCCCCACTGACTGACCCCTAATAAGTAATTTTCCATCTTTCTGCCTAAATTTTTTCATTTGAAAATGAGAAAAATAATGAGACCTGAGTTCACCAAGTTCTTAACAGACTAATAAATATTGCAAAAAGATCACACTACTACAAAAGATGCAAATTTTCTGATTACTCTTCAAATGGAAGACCTGTAACCTTTCTAGTCTAGGGTCTTTTATTCTTCACAAAATAATTTTCCAGAGTCTCTTAGGAGTCTTTTTGCATGCACTGTGGTGGAAGTCCAGTGCACCAGGTGCTAGGACCTGTCTGCTATGCAACTCTTACCTTGTTCAGAACACTACTTTACACAGACTGACTTTCATAGATTATTTCAAAAAGTGTGCTTCTTGTGAATAAATACTCATAGGAGTAGGTCAGATAAAATATAGTAAATTACCTCTCAGAGCAGTAGGAACCAAATTAATGGAATGTGTTAAATTCTGCATAAAACAAACATAAGACTAATAATACAGATGCAGTCACCCCAGGAGCAAGTTTGCTGTTCTCTATGGAGCTTAATATGCCTGAAAATGGGGGAACCCCTGGTGGGCAGAAGTCAGAGTTCAGATAGCTAAATACAAGTACATTTTCCTAAAACATACTGCAAAAGACATTAAAGCATTCTAACAGGAACATGTTTTAGGCATTTTTGTCTCCAACTGTGACCTCTTTGGGGAAATTTGGGAATTTATTATTACTTGGATGCTAGAAGTCCAAGAAGAAATGGTTAAGCACTCAGAATGAAAACAAAGTATTTTCAAAATCCTGCCTTTGTTAAAAAATTTAAGGAAGATCTCTAAATGCCAAAGTACCTTATCAGGGGTCATTTATGTCTAAAAGCTCATATCAGCAGTCAGTACTTTGAACATAATTGTTTTTCTTACTCTGTTAAACAGCAAATATTCTGAGCAATGTAACATCAAAATGCTGTCAGATATTTGTGCCTCAGGCAGAAAAATATTAAATCTTTTTTTACTCAACCCGTGTTTTCCAAAATATAGAAGCTGAGAAAAAGGCTGACACACAGGTAATTTATTTGGGAAGTGATGCTTTAGAGAGGAAATAAGTTTCAGGGGGAGTGAATTGGGGAAGGAGGAAATGCCAGTATAGCAATTTAAATAGGTATCTGGTATGGATGACTGGTATTAAATTCTATGAGGCTTTATGAAGCATCTTATGAAGTGAGTCTCAAAGCTGAGCACTTTGGATATGGTAGGAGTCAAATTTATCCATTGCCAAGGGTGACCCTGTGGGCAAATGTCAAGTAGATTTCAGTAAGTGTCTCAGATTGTGGCATCAGCAAAACCTTCAGAAAAGAAGCAAGAAGTATGCAGTGTAGTCCCAATTAGAAAGGTTGTCAGGCTTCTCCAATGCAAAGCAGGTCAAAGACTACACAGAATATGCTGCTGCAGCAGAGGCTGAAATAACAAATGGGACTCAGTGGATTTGAAAGGCACACAACAAAACCCACCCCTTCTGTCACATAGATCTCTAATAAGTCCAGTGTCTTAGTCTTACTTAAGGAACTATGTCTCATTTAATGACCATAATCTCTGCATGCAATTAATACAAGAATGTTAATAGGTCAAACATCCGGTCTTAAAGTAATAATTAACATCCATCATCGCTCCAGCATGACCAATCCCAGATTTTCCACAGCAGTAGCCAGTACTTCAGTTATAGTTCATTTGCCTGAAGAGTTAACCAAGACCTTCATTCTTAAAGATCTGGATTCCTAGTTGTCCTTCCTTGTGAGGCCTTCATTATGACAGTTTTTTGATCTCGGTTGTCAGTGGTATGGAAGCACCAAGAGATGCCACAGGGAATATGTTAGATTCCAGAAACACTCCTCTCGAACCTCCTGGTTCAGCAGCCATAACTTCTCATGAGAATAAGGATCAATTAGCTCATTAGTACCATCAATCTTTTCCTTGTCTATTGGTACTCTGGCAGGAGGTGCCCACAGGGAACAGGTTATAATTTTAGTTTTAAATTTAGTGGAACTTAGTGAAACATTCGCCATGGTACAATCGTCCCCATCTGGAGCCAGGATCTATAATCTGGCACAGCCTAAAGTTATCGGGACCACATTGCACAAATTTCTCAACTGGGTTACTGGAGCATGATGGCAAGAGACCCAATACTATTTCCACCCTTTAGTTCAGAGACTCATGTATTCTATTTTTGGAGGATAATATTAGTTCCCTAGAACTGGTATAAAAAATAACCACAAATTAGGTGACTTAACAGTGATGTATTCTTTCACTGTTCTGGAGGCAACAAATTCAAAATCTTGGAGGACTCCTTGGAGTAATCACTCTCTGCCTCATCCTGCCCTTGGACTGTTATTGTCAATCTTTGATATTTTTTGATTGATAGCTGTATCACTCCAATCTTCGCCTTTTTCACCAGCAACTTTCTTCACTCTGATCTTTGGGAGTCTGTGTTCGAATATCCCTCTTCTTATACAGACACTTGTCATTACAGTTAGGGCTATTTTAATCCACTCTGACCATGTTTTATGTTAATTACATATTCAAAAACCCAGTTTCTGAACAAAGTCACATTCACAGGGATTAATGTGAGTAGCGGCACTATTCAACACAGGACAGGAATATAGAACGTATACCAGTATTGACATGGCATTCCACAGGAGAATACAACCATCCCGCAGGGTTTTCCACAGACTTGTGCTTTATTTGTTTCCTTCTGTATTTATTTAACTTTATCAATAGTTCTTTCCAACATTCCACTATCTAGTCAATGCATAGACAAGAAATGTGTCCCAAAGAGGTTGAATTTCTTACTCTTGTACATACAATTAGCATGGATCTGAATCAGAAGTCATGCCTAGTCTTGTATTTCTAAATAAAGTACTTTGTTATTTACAAAGCATTTCTTTTAAATATTGGTCTCCCAAATTTCTTGTCAGTTCAGAAAAATACATGCCATTGCTCCTTTTCTCCTGACCTAGTCTGGAAAAGCTACTGAGCATTCTTTCTCACCGTACTGGGAGTCAGAGAAATGCAATTTTGAGTCTTAATTCTGCCAATTCCTGTTTTGGAAGATGATCATCTTTCTAAACTGAAATTATTAATATATAAAATGAGGAAAATATCTATTTCACATAGTGAGTAGATAGAGTGAGAGGTATTTGTAAAGTTTTGAGCACAATTCTTGGGACAAAATAAGTGTTCCCTACATTTATGTTTGTCACTGTACCAAATGCCATGAAAGAACTATGAAGCCATCAAGGGAGTGAATCTCAGAATGTTCATTCTGTCTGCTTTTTCTTCTTCTTGCCAGCGACACTGACTTGATAGGCGGGAATGTGGCAGTCATCCTGGATAATGAAGCAGGGTTAACAGTAGCAAGAATATCTAAGCATGATAGAGCAAAAGAAATAAAGCAGCCCACATCCCCAATAACAGTGGATCTGCCATACTCCCCCAAAATGATAACCTCCAGATTTCTTTTACGTTAGCAAGTAATAAGCTTCCATTATGTTTAGCCAGCTTATTTGACTTTTACAAAGGCCAACTTCAGTTCTAATTGGTACATTATGTAAAAGTGAGATCCCAATTCTCCAAAATTTATAATCGTACTGATGAGACAGGGAAAAGAAAGTGTTCAAAAAGAAAAAAAAAAGGAAAAGAAAGCAAACATATTCTAAACTCTGTGGTTCTGACTGCAGAGAAAGAGACTATCAGAAAAGGCAAAAATCTGCATGTATTGTATCAACCAAAGGTTCCCAGGAGACTTAAACTGAACTATACCTTGGACAAAGCAGAGGATTGGAATAAGGGACAAGAAGTGGGACTCTTGGTTTGTCAGTCAGATAAAGCATAAAGAAAAGACTCACAAGGAAAGAAGGAAATAACAAAGCAAATGCTGGAGTGTATGTGAAATAGATGACTGCAGGGAGAAGAGTGTGGATTTTCAAGTTTGACAAAAGAACCAATGCTCAGTTAATGTGATGAAAAGAATAACGAAGCATGAAAGGGAACTTATGCATGGTTCTTTTAAGAAATGTTTAGTCTGTTCATAGCAGTAGAAATGGTTAATTTCTCATGTACTCAAATCCCTGATGATTATTAATATCTTGACATGATGGGAGAGGAATGCTATGATAAAAAGTGACAAAATTTCAAAAATATGAGCAAAGTAAGCATAAGAGAATGGAATGTAAACAGAACACTCTTTATGAACATATGAAAGCATATATTTATATTAAAGGAATTAGCTGTGTCATCAGGAGGTTTCTTTCCCTTTCTTGCTCTATTTTTTCATTTCACTTCTTAGCATTTTAACCATTCCTCCAAAATGAGGGAACAAATCTGCAAAAAAAAAAAAAAAGATTCTTAGCAGTGATTGACTCATACAGATGACTTGATTTTAGTTAACTTGCTTTGTAAAATGTCAAACTCCAGAAATTATGTTTGTATTGATTAATAGCTTTTGGGTTGCAACTAATAAAATCCAATTCAAGTTAACTTGAGCAGGAAAGGGGAATTGACTAAATGAATCCAGCCTGATCATGCAGTTGAAAGGAAGGGTGAAAGCAGGAACTCCTGAAAGGTACTAGAAGAAGGTAAAAGCAATCAACTTCCTCTCTCTGTCAGCCTTGTCTCAGCTGCTTTCTACACTTACGTTTCTTCCCTTTGTCTTTGCAAGCAGTTTCTGCATTATTCATTCCGTGGTTCCAACAGATTATCCCTCATCTCTCCTTCCAGCTTCCCACTTGTCAAGGATTTTAAGATCCCTCCTTCTCAAGAGACCATTCCAAGTTGAAAGGCACTCTGCTGGTCCCTATTCCAAAGTCCCAGAGCAGAAAGAGGAGGGTTTAGATTGGCCCCTCGTCCCACAAGACCTACAAGTCTCTGAATAAGTAGTTCTTTCTCTTTCTCTGACTTTACAAAGTGCCTCCCTCCCCTTCATTTGCTACACTCCTGACACAGTTCTTCTGCAGTTCTTAGAAAACAGTGAGTTCTTTCCTTCCTCAGGGACTTTGCACTTACTTTCACTTTTGACGAATCACTTTTCTTCCAGGTGTGGACACAACTACCTCATCCCCTCAATTGCACCTCACCTTAGCTGCCTTAAGGTCTCTACCTTAAATTGGAATTCGTGGCTCATTCATCCTATTATTTTTCTATCATAGGAGTTTGTTTAATTTCCATTTTAATCCTCACTACAATATAATTGTTTACATTCCTCTGTATTAATTTACTTGGGTAATTTTCATCTTTGCTAATTGAACATAAGGAACATGTCATCAACACTAGTGAACTCCTACCAAATATGTCTCTTCTTTTTATTTTAATGTAATACATGTAGATATTAAAAGGAAGTATGAAAAAGCACTCGTCTTACTCTATGAAAAGAATAAAAGAAATTGCCATGGCAAAATCATTAGAGAATAATAGTAGTTAACATATTGTATACCATAAAAGAATGCCCAAAATGCTACTCAAAGAACAAGTCATAGACAAAAACAGTCTCTTTTATGTCCGGCTTAATAATAAGTACCAAATACTTTTTGATTACCTAGTCTCCTCCCATGAAACTGTGCCTTAGCAGAAGCAGCTTTATCCCAGGTCCAAAAGTGGATCTTCTTTGTATAAAATTTTGTCAGGGTTTGAAACATAAAGGTCTCACAAAGGCCATGTGACAAAGACATGATTGTCAGGCATGGAACTAACAGAAGGTGGCAAAACCTTTAAGAGATGGGGCTTAGTAGAAGGAAGCTGAGTCGTTGTCAGTGTGTCCTTGATGGTGATATGGGGTCCACAGCCCCTTTACCTCTTTCTTTGCTTCCCAGCTGCCATGATTTGAGTAGCCTGCTCCACCACTCATTCCCACGGTGATGTTTTGCCTTGCCAAAGGCCAAAGCCATGGTGCCAGGCAACCATTGACTGAAATGTTTGAAACCTTGAGCCAAAATAAACATTTCCTCCTTCTAACTATTCTATGTCAGCATTTTCTCTCAGTGATGGAAAGCAAAATAACATGGAACTATCTTACTCCCCTTGCCAATGTTCAACACTAAAACAGATTTGCAACACTACTATTTTCAATCACGCAGGAATGAGGGCTGTTGAGAAGGGCTGGGGAATGAGTCCACAACCTAAACTTAGAGCTTAAAGCAAAACAAGTCATCTTTGACCTCTAGGTATAATTATTCTTTGTAATGCTAAGAACTGAAACAATCTTCTGCTTTCAGCCTGAAGATGCCATCAATCTGAGAGTAGATGACAGAGCAGGGAGAAAAAAAAAATCCGAGACCTTGTTGATACGATTGGACCACAAAATGAATAAACCCTAAAGTCAGTCTTACTAGAGTTCCAGTAATGTAAGATTATATACAACCTGAGGTTTGAACTGCTTTGAGATAAAATTTTGGATACTACTTTTGGTTACTGCTTTCAGACAAAATGTTGAGTTTCCTAACTATCCAATCTGAGAGTAACTACTGTTTTCCACTGTGTTTCCTGTGATTAGTGTGATGTCTGGTTCAAAATAAAGACCTAGAGATTATCGGCAAAATGTATACATTTGGGGCACTGCAGGCCTGGGACTTGCACAGGCTTGCCCTGCCACAGCGGTTGCTCTGAACTTGCAGACAGACCCAGGGTCTGAGCGGTCACTCCAGGGTACTCGGCCTAGCTCCCTGGGACCAGGAGGCCTTGGCCCCCACCCAGCTAAGGCAGAGGCTCCACCCGCACACCCTGGGAGGCCGCCCTCCCTTGCTGCATGCAGGACCCAGCTCAACCAGGTCCCGTGATTCAGTATGACTCAAAAAATCAGTGTGACCCTCAGGAGAACACCCGGTCAGCCTCGCAGGACACAGAGCCACACAGGTTCTAGAAGAAAATGACAAAACAAAAGACCAAGAGGCAGTCTCACTCCCCCAGCCCACAAAGAAAAAACCCAAGAGACACTGAAATTGAAGAAGGTGGGAGTGACACAAATGGACCTTCTGAAATGATAGATAATGCAACAAAGAAACAGCTTGTTGAAGCTATAGAGAAATTCAAATCAGAAATATTCTCTCAGCTAAAAAATGAAATGACAATCATTATTAAAGAAATGTTGTGTGCATCTAAAGAAGAGCAAGATAAAAAAATAGAAGAACTTAAGAAAATGATGGAAACCTTGAATGAACAATATAAGACACAAACAGAATGCATGAAACAGATGCAAAGGGAGATGCAGGAAATGAAAAATTCCATGGAAAGTTTGAAAAACCACTTAAATGAAGATGAAGATAGAATCTCAGATCTTGAAGACAGCATGGGAGATCATGGCCATGAAAGAAAAGATCTCCTAAAAATAGTAAGGAACCAAGAAACAACAATTCAACAGCTGCAAGATGATGCCAAGAGAAATAACATAAGATTAATAGGCATAAATGAAAAAGCAGGGGTCAATACGAATGACCTGTGAAGACTATTCACAGAAATAATAGCAGAAAACTTTCCAAACATGGGAAGAGAATCTGAAATACAGGTAACTGAGGCATACAGAACACCAATTAACCACAACCAAAATAAATCCTCACCCAGACATACAATAATAAGGGTATCAGAAATACAGCACAAGAACAAAATACTAAAAGCTGTCAGAGAAAAGAAACACATCACCTATGAAGGAAAGCCTATCAGAATCATGGCAGACTTCTCAACACAAACCTTTAAGTTAAGAAAAGCTTGGAGTGAAGTATTTCAAATCCTGAAAGAGAACAACTTTCACCCCAGATGGATGTACCCTGCAAAACTATCCTTAAAAATTGATGAAGAAATAAGATACTTTCATGACAAAGAACAACTGAAGAAATTTATGGCCACCAAACCAACACTACAAAGAGTACTGAAAGACACTCTAGAAAGAGATAAAGACAGCTACAATCTTAAGAATAACAACCAAAGGAAACCACTAAGCAGGGCAAATAATTAAACAGAAAATGTAGCAAACCAACAAGAAAGATATCATGACAGGGATGAGCCGGTACATATCAGTTATATCAATCAATGTAAATGGTCTCAACTCACCAATAAAAAGAAACAGAGTGGCAGAGTGGGTTAAGAAACAAAACCCAACAATATGCTGTGTACAAGAAACACATTTCACTCAAAAGGAAATTCATAGACTAAAAATCAAAGGATGCAAAACAATACTCCATGCAACAGGAACCCAGAAAAAAGCAGGGGTAGCTATTATGTTCGCAGACAATGCAAACTTCAAACCGAGAATGATCAAAAGAGATAAAGAAGGTCACTACATACTTGTGAGGGGAAAACTTCAAGAGGAAGAGATTACAATTATAAATATATATGCACCAAATAAGGGAGCACCCAACTATGTAAGACAATTCTTAATAGACATGAAAAACCAAATAAACAATAATACAGTTATAATAGGGGACCTTAACACCCCATTGTCAAAGAGAGACAGATCAACCAAACAAAAAATCAGCAAAGAAATAGCAGAACTGAATCAAGCTTGTGAACAAATGGACCTAGTAGAGGTATACCGAGTATTCCACCCATCAACATCAGAATACACATTCTTCTCAGCTGCACATGGGTCATTCTCTAAAATAGATCATATACTGGTCCACAAAGCAAGCTTAAGTAAATGCAAAGGAGCTGAAATAATTCCATACATATTATCTGACCACAGCACAGTAAAATTGGAAATGAATGACAAAAAACCCTACAATAACCACATAAACACATGGAAATTAAATAATACCCTCCTAAATAACCAATGGGTCACAGAAGAAGTTAAAGAAGAAATTAAACAATATCTACAATTGAATGAAAATGCAAATACAAATTACCAGAACCTGTGGGATACAATGAAAGCAGTCCTCAGAGGGAAATTTATAGCACTAAACTCTCATATCAGAAAAACGGAAAGAACA
>RJWM01041365.1:0-14882 GCA_004363535.1 Dasyprocta punctata | reverse complement strand
TCCTAGCTTCTTGAGGAATCTCCACACTGACTTCCACAGTGGTTGCACCAGTCTACACTCCCACCAACAGTGGAGAAGAGTTCCTTTTTCCCCACAGCCCCTCCAGCATTTGTTGTTGGTTGATTTTTTAATCTTGGCCATTCTTTCTGGAGTGAGATGGAATCTCAGTGTTGTTTTAATTTGCATTTCCTGAATGACCAGTAATGTAGCTGGATACAAGGTGAACACTCAAAAATCAATAGCATTCCTGTACACAAACAACAAAGTCACTGAGAGAGAAACAAGGGAAACCATACCCTTCACTATAACATCTAAAAAAATGAAACACTTAAGAATTAATCTAACAAAGGAAGTAGAAGATCTATACAGTGAAAATTACATTACTCTAAAGAAGGAAATCGAAGAAGATTTCAGAAAATGGAAAGATATTCCCTGTTCATGGATAGGAAGAACAAACATCATGAAAATGACCATTCTCCCAAAATTATTATATAGATTTAATGCAATCCCAATCAAAATACCACTTGCCTACCTCACAGAGCTAGAGAAAGCATTCCTGAAATTCATCTGGAACCAGAAAAGACCTAGACTAGCAAAGGCAATTCTGGGCAACAAAGGTAAGGCAGGAGGCATCACAATCCCTATTTCATTTTAAGTTAACAGCAATTCACAGCACCAGTTGATCATTTACGTTTCTCCCTACTTTGCTACATTTATTGGAAATGGTGTGATACTCAGCAATGAAGCTATGGTACCCAAGAGCATATTCCCTCTCATCAGCCTGACAGTGCTGCTGCCATGAGGAATGATCTTTACTGTGATCACCTGCAGGGTTGTCTCTTTTGTGACTCTCTGGAGTAAGGTTGCATGCTGCACCTCTCCCCTCTGCATACCATGTTCTGTCTCTCTTTGTCGGCCGAAGTATCTATAGCTATAGGGCTTTCTTTTTTTTTTTTTTTTTTTTTTTCCGTGGTTAACCTTCTCTGTCTTCATACATCTCCCTACCTGGTCTGCAGAGACTCATTTGTTCTTTGATTTTTGCTATTTCTGTTCCATTTTTTCACCTCTCTAGGTTAAAAAAAAAAGTTCTGATTGATCATTCCAGAGAGAGAGAAGAACTTCTCTGCTATTTAAAGTTCATGGCATGGTGCCTTCATCTGAAACATATTTTTAACATGTCCTACTTTTTCATGATGTCTTGAAAGAGGAGAGAGACTCCTTGTTTCTTAATGATCCCTTTAATTGTTTTAATTTCTTCCTGTTTTGATGGGAATTTGCATATTCTTTGTTTGATCTTGCCAGGTTTCTGAGACTTCTTCATTTTGATTAGGAGAGAGAATTTTGGTCATCACCCAACTCTTGTGAACCACAAGATTTTGGCTGAGTAACTTAGCTCCATGGACCTCTGTTGTTCCACTTACACACATTGATAAACTTACTTTACCTGAAGATAAAGTGCTGGGTTTAGTAGTTTAAAAAATACATTTGTTAAGTTAACATCTGGGATGCATGACCAGAAAAGAGATGGCTTGGGTTGAGACTGCAGCTCAGTGGCAGAATGCTTCCCTAGCCTGCGTGAGTCTCTGTGTCTATGTGTGTGGTGGGGAGCTTCATTCTGTAATAATGTCTAGTTCATACATACGTTGTCCTTTTTATTAGTGGATTTCTATCTCACTTGTTAAAGTAAATTTATGTCAGGTTATTGGAATAAAAAGTCTTCATAGTAATTTACAGTCTCAAATATCTTTCATATGCATTATCTAGGTTGGTTCCATGGCTAACACACATAACTAGTAAGCCTTGTCTCCTATATCCTTAAAAATTGCCACACTAATTGCAATCATGCAATATCTCCAGTCTCTCACTCCACTCTGTACCGTAATATTCTATCAGGAACTCATTTCCAAGTTGGTATGTTTAGCTTTACCTTGTTCTTTTTTAATGGCTGTATAATATTAAACTGTATGGATGCACTGTAATATAACTAATTATTCTCCTATCAATGGAATAAATAGGCTGCTTTTTTTTTTTTTTGGTACCAGGGATTAAATAGGTTGCTTTCAACCTTTTGTTATCATTAGCAACTCTGCAATGAAATTTTGTTTGTATATGTTCATGCAATTCTTTCTGAAAGATATTTTCCTAGAGGTAGGATTTCTGGCCTCTAGGATTTGTTCACCATTAGTTTGGCAGCAATGAATCCTAAATCTTTGCATCCATATACTAATTTTTATTTTAGCATCTTATTTATGACAATTGAATTCCTCTTTCTGTATTTCATGCGGCATTGCCCTAAAGCATATCCTTTATTTAATGCAGAAGTTTTTGTTTTGAAAATTCACCTTATGAAAATAAGTATGTCAGGTGTGATGGCACACACCTGTAATCCTGTCACTTGGGAGGCCATAGCAGGAGTGTGATTGTGAGCTCAAGGTCATTTTGCAATACATAGTGAGGCCCTGTCTCAAGAATAAAAAAGGAATTTAGATAAGGAAATGAGTATGAAGTCTACTATCTTACTAACATAATAATTATAATAATACATTATTAATTCAGTAATATTAGGTAGTAGTAATATTGCCATTTTACTGTTACAACAATGATATTACTTAATAATATCATTATCATTAGAACTAAGAAACTGTTAGTGCTACACATTGTACAAAGTATTTTAAATACATTACAAGGAACTTTGCTTCATTCTAATAACAGGTTTTGGTGTAAGTAGTATTCTTAAAATTTTATTTTAAAGAGAAATAATTAAAAATAAAAGTAACTAAAACATACATTCAAAACAAGCTTGTAGGAGAATAACAATAGTTAATACATTGCACACTGTTTTCTTCAAAATACTTATTCAGAGTAGAAGATACAGGCATGAAATATTGTCCAAACAGTACCAGCACCAACCTTTCTTTTCAGTGAACTAAGAGAAACTCCCGAGAGCCCTTCCCAAACTATGCTGTGGTCCAGGAAGTTTATATTTGTAATCCCATGGAAAAGTTATAGGAATTCTAGTGAGATAATTCCAATCTACCACTTCCAGTGCAACCAACAGTGAGAATAAAGACATCAAGACATATCTATAGTTGTGGCTAACTGGGACGAAGGCCTCAACCCAGGTTTTATTTATTCATGAAGAAAGGGTTGGCTCAGGGATGAGTGACTGCAAGAAAGGCAGGAAACAAGTGAATGCTGTGAGCTGAGATAGATAGGAGGTCCGAAATCACCTCTGCAATATGCAGAGAAAATACGATTTGCATAATACGATTTGCAGTGGTATCTAATGTTTTGGGGTCAGTGCCTCTTCTCTGATGTGTAATCTTTTATGCCTTGCAAAGGCGTGGCCTCTTATCTCCAGGCTCGATCCCAGCTAACAGCATAGAGCCTAGCTCTCCTTCCCACCCAGCTCACACACCTGTTTTGGGAACTACCAGAGCAGGGAAACGCTGCCCTGTCACCTTGCTTCAAAGACTACACATCAGTACCTCTACCAGAACAATTTACACTGCTTAAAGCCAACTGAAGGGATAAGAAAAAATCCTAGCCAGCTCTGTACATATCAATACTTGTAAATAGGGCCAGGTTTAGTTAAAATGGAGATACCCGCTCTTCTTTAAAGGAAACTCATCCAGTTGGTCTTCCATGAGCCATATGACTATCTTAACTATCATATATCTATATCTATCTATCTATCTATCTAATTTTCATTTTTTCATCTTTCTTTCCCCCATCAGTTTCTCTTTTCTTTTGAACAATTTCTTCCCAATTCACAATATCTATTATACATTTAGAATCTTATTTACTGATTTAGCTTCTCACACTAGGGAGACAATATATGTTTACACATGTAGATCTGATTTATTTCACTTGTGAGTATGGTCTCAAGTTGCATCCATTTACCTATAAAATTCTGAAGCTTATCCTTCTTTTTGGTTGAGTAGTACTCCATTATATAAAATATATCTTTTTTTATCCATCCCTTGGTTGATGGGCATTTGGGTTGTTTCCAAGACCTAGCTGTTACAAATTGTGCTGCTATAAATATGGGTGAACATCTATCACTGTGGTATAATGTTTGTAATTCTTCTGGGAAGATACCCAGAAGAATTACAGCTGGGTTGAATGGGACCTCTAATCTTAGTTTTTAAAGGAATCTCGACACTGATTTCCACAGTGGTTGTGCCAGTCTACACTGCCACCAAGAGTGGAGAAGGGTT
This sequence comes from Dasyprocta punctata, assembly GCA_004363535.1. NCBI lineage: Eukaryota > Metazoa > Chordata > Mammalia > Rodentia > Dasyproctidae > Dasyprocta > Dasyprocta punctata. Next base: position 10,662 of record RJWM01041365.1, on the reverse strand, counting down.
CCTTTTTCCTCACAGACCTGCCAGCTTTTGTTATTGGTTGATTGCTTGTTGACAGCCATTCTTTCCAGGATGCGATGGAAAGAATGGTTTTAATTTGCATCTCTCAGATGACCAACGATGTTGCACATTGTTTCATGCATTTATTTGCTGTTTGTATTTCTTTATTTGAGAAGTGTATATTCATCTCAGATGCTCATTTTTGGAGTAGCTCTTTGAATTTTGGGGGCCTGGTTTTTTTCAATTCTTTATACATTCTGGAAGTAAGTCCTTTGTCTAAGGAACAAGGGGATATAATTTTTTCCCACTCTGTGGGTTGTCTTTTCACTCACTCTGTTGGTGATTTCTTTTGTTGTGCAAAAACTTTTTAATAGGGTGAGATCCATTTGTTGATTATTTGTAGTATTTTCCATGCAGTCTGGGTTTTGTTCATAAAGTCTCTGCCTACACCTATGTCTTCAAGATTTTTCTTATTTTCTCTTCCAGTAAATTTAATGTTTCTGTTTAGATCTGTGATCCATTTTGACTTTAGTTTAGTGCATGGTGATAAATGTGGGTTTAGTGTTAGTCTTTGGCATGTGGAAAGCCAGTTTTTCCAGCATCATTTATTAAAGAGACAATCTTACTTCCAGTAAATATGTTTGGCTTCTTGGTCAAAGACAAGGTGACTGAGTGTATTTGTAGTTGTGTCTGCATCTTTTAATCTGTTCCTCTGATCCTCAGGTCTGTGTTTTTTGTTGTTGCTGTTGTTGCTTTTTTGTTTGTTTCTTTTTCTTTCTTTCTTTCCTTTTTTCTTTTTCCCCAATACCATGCTAATTTTATCACAGTAGCTTTGTAGTATAATTTCAGGTCAGGTATTGTGATGCCCCTGCCTTGCCTTTGTTGCCTAGAATTACTTTTACTATTCTAGGTCTCTTCTGGTTCCAAATGAATTTTAGGAATGTTTCCCCTATTTCTATGAGGCATTGGGATTTTATTAAATCTGTATAACACTTTTGGGAGTAGGGTCATTTTCACTATTTTGGTTCTTCCTCTCCATGAGCAAGGGATGTCTTTCCATTTTCTGATACCCTCTTTCATCTCCTTTTTTCAGAGTAGTATCATTTTCAATGTATAGTTCTTTTCCTCTCTTTGTTAGATTGATTCCTGAGTATTTCATTTTTTTTTTTTTGGATGCTATTTTAAAGGGTGTGGTTTACCTAATTTCACTGCCTGTGAGTTCGTTGTTTGTGTACAGGAATGCTATGGATTTTTGAGCGGCGACTGTATCCATCTACATTACTGAATTTGGTAGTTAAATCTGGAAGTCTTTTGGTAGAGTTTTTCGGTCTTCTATGATACTTTAAATTCTTCCTTTCCCATCCTTATTCCTTTATTTCCTTCTCTTGTTTAATTGCTCTGGCTAATGCTTCTAGAACTATATTAAGTAAGAGTGGAGACAGTGGACAACCTTGTCTTGTTCCTGATTTTAGAGACAAAACTTCCAGTTTTGACCATTTATTATGATGTTACCTATTGGTTTGTCATAGATGACTTTTATCAGATTGAGATAATGACCATCTATTCCAATTTTCTGTAAGGTTTTTATCTTGAATAGTTGTTGCCAAGTGCTTTTTCTGCATCTATTGAGATGATCTTGTGGTTTTTGTGTTTGGTTCTGTTAATGTGGTGCATTACATGTATTGATTTGTGTATGTTGAACCATCCCTGCATCACTTGGATGAATCCTACTTGGTCTTGGTGTATAATCTTCTGGATGATTTGCTGCATTCTGTTTGCCTGTATCTTTATGAAGATTTTTGCATCTATGTTCATTAGGGAGGTTTGCTTGCAGTTTTTTTGTTTGTTTGTTTTTTGGCTGGTTTCTTCTCTGGTTTTGGAATCAGGGTAGTAGTTGCTTCCAGGAATGTTTTTGGAAGTATTGCTTCCCTTCAGCATTCATGACATTAGCTCTTCTGTACATTTCTTGTAGAATTCAACAGTGAATCATCAGGGCCTGGGCTTTTGTTTGTGGGTAAATTTTAATCACATTTTCAATTTCATCAGCTGCTATTGGGTAATTTGGAATTTTTATAACTTTTAAATTTAGTCTTGGCATGGTGTAAGTTGTATTATCAAACCCATTCCATGGATTGGGGAACTGATACTTAAAAAGATTAAGTAAGAATTCCAAAGATATACAGTGATTATATAGAGAATCTGAGAGCTAAATCTGCATAGGCATCAGAATGCACAATTTTAACCATTATACTAACTTCCTATAAAGTATACAAAAAGAAATCTTGGATGTAACCTATATATCCAACATTAAGGGAATAATTAAATAATTATGATGCATTCATATAACAAATATTATACATAACCATTAAACCTGTGTTCACAATTTACTTATTGTTACTATGACCTGTTTGGTATTTAAAAAGCCTCCCAAGCGCTGGGATTACAGAAGTGTACCACTACACTCTTCTCTCTTTCACTTTTGTTCATCTTTCTGTCCACTTCCCAGAGCTTTTTAAATTGCACTTTCTTCTTAGGCCCTTACTCCTACTTTTGGAGACCCTGGGTTCTGACATACCTTTGGCCAACCACCCTGGAACCCCAGCTCACTGAGTTTGCGTGGAACTCTTTTATCCACTTTGTAGGAGCTAATTCCCACAGCCACCTATACAGTTTAAAAGTGCTTCCACATGCATGATCTTTTTTAATTGTCCCAGGAGTTCTTTTAAAGACAGTAGACAAAACCTTATCAAGTTCATTTTACTGAGAAGAAACACCGAGCCTTACTAAGTCTGCTTTCACCAAGACTACACAGCTAGCAAGTGCCCACACCAGGAGCAAAACACAAGCTTTCTAATTTCCAGTTCAGTAGTTTTTCTTTCCACTCTTTCATATCACCTCTGAGTAGAGTTATCAAAGGCCACCACATAGATAAGCACTATTCCCTAGAAGGGGAATAAGTAGGCAAGCCAGATCCTTTTAACATCCAGATGGGACCCTGGCAGTGAGACCAATCCAGGTAGCATGGTCTTCCCCCCTGTCCCCGCTTTCAGGTAGCATTGTCTGAAAAAGCCAACTTTGACCTAGACGTAAAGCAAGCTCAGAGCTATCCATGGTCCTGAGATCTCCTGTCCCGAGCCCATGCTGACCACTCTGGCTCTTACTCATCTGATTTGATATCTACCTGTCCACTATTGTATCACCTACTCTTGATTCTCACTGACTTTTTGTTTAGTTTTGTGTTTTAAGACAGGGTATAACTATGCAGTTCAGGATACCCTTGAACTCACTATACAGTCCAGGCTGGCCTTAAACTGGTGGCAATCCTCCTGCCTCAGCCTCCCAAGTGCTGGAGTTAGAGATATGCATCACCACACAGAATGTCCCTGTTAAGTGACATTACAGGGACATGAATACATTTTCAGGCCGTGCCCCAGTGACCCACCTCCAGTTAGGCCCATCTCTTACCAGCACATCTAGCTGCTGAACTCATCAATGGATAAATCCACTGAGGAGTGTAGCATCCCTATGATCCAATCACCCTCTAAACCACAAGGCTTTGGGGAACTATTTTTTAAATCTAAATCATAGGAGTCTAGGGATCGGGGATATAGCTCAGCAGCGCAGGGCCTGCCTGGAAAGTATGAGGCCCTGAGTTCAATTCTTGGCGCAAACACACACACAAAAGCCTGCATCTTTGCCAGGTGTAGTGGTGCCCATCTATAATCCCAGCCCTTGGAAGGCTGAGACAGGAAGATTGCTGAGAGTTCGAGGCCAGCCCAGGCAACAAACTGAGTTCAAGGCCAGCATGAATTGCGTGATGAAACCCTGTCCCAAAAAAGACCCCCCTCAAAAAAAATCACAGGAGTCTTTTCCATTGTAGTAATAGTAAATAAAACTTCCTACAAATACCTTAAGCCACTGGAGTACGGAAATGGGTCATTGAGGAGAAAAATAATGTTTAAATATGAGGCAAAGAACTGACTTTGCTAACACGTACATTAAGCAGCATGTGGCTAAAAATAGCCACCTCTTCCAGGTCGGGTCCCAAATTGGAAGAACTCCTCACATACCAGATTCAGAAAACATCTGTCACCCAGTAGCCATGGCAACAGCCATCCCTGAGCAAATGCAAAAAGATGTTTTTGGAATGGGGCGAGGGAAGGAAGTGCACATGGCAGTCTCTGGGTGGGGTCGAAGCCTCATCTTTCTTTACTACTTTCCAGGCCTCTGATTTTCCAGTTTTCGGTTCTTGTGTATAGAAGATTGTAGAATTGCTTAGTGCCTTTCCAATGGGCCGGATGGGTTGGGGAAGATTGGATATCCTACCAGATCTGTAGACGTGGGATAAGGGGCCGGGCTGCTGGGGGCTCTTGGCAACTTCTGGAGAAGGGGTGACTCAGATCTAATGTGTGTTGTATTATTTTGCTCTTCTCATGTTTTTCTTGTCAACAGTCCTCTTAAAATATGGCACTTCATATTGACAGTATTAAGTTCTGTGCATCTGTCTTTTATTTCTGTGCTTTTTAGTCTCTGTAAATTCCCCGAGGAGAGTGAGTCTGCTTTTTGAATCCTCCCACCCCCTATGCTATGCACTGGAACCTTCCTCTAATCTGTGACAGTATTATTTGCATGGTACAACAGTGTGGAATTCTCTTAGCCCTCTGGATGCCTGCTCCCATCCCAACTCCTAGAACCCTCAATTCTAACATGCAGCGGTAAGGTCTTCAGCAGGATTCTGTTACAGGTCTACCACATCACACCATTGTGTACCATGCACACTCTGAAGCATGCGAATGAGTGTAAATAAGTAACTGAAGATGCTTGGAGCGACTTTGGTGATGAGGCTAGGCATATGAGGATAAAAAAGTGGGAGCAACACCTTCAGATGTGGCAGCACACACTTGTACTGCTGGCATGCTGGGAGGCTGAGGCAGGGGGATTGCAAGTCTGGACAATAAAATGACTTAGCAAGACCACACCTCAAAAAATAAAGTAAAATAAAATATAAAATAAAATAAAATAAAATAAGAGAGACCTGTGAAAAGGCTTTGGGTTCAACCTCCAAAACTACAAAACAACCAAAGAGACAAAACAAAACAAAACAAGGCAGAACTTCCTGAGTGAGTATGTTCTCCAGATGGTCAAATAAAGATGGCCCCAGGGCTCTGGGAAAGAGAAGACTGAAATGAAAACACTGGTCATGTGAGAGGTCAGGACAGATTTCCTGAAGACAAAATCAGGAGTGCTTGTGGCTGAGACTCATGAGATTTCTACTGGACAAAATGTGAAACTACCTGCGTTCTTTAGGAAGAACCCTTCATAAGCATAGAGTTCAAATCCTTGGTTGTTGTGGTTGGTGACAGATGGTTTTTCCTTGCCATCCTCATTTCCCTGATGGGAAAATAATACATTTATTGAGCACCTACACCTAATCTTCCTTAATCGTGCATGAAGTCCAAAATTCAACAGGCATGAGAATGCACATTCACTCAGCAAATCTATCCTGAGAGCTTCTGTGTGCTGGTCATTATGCTGGGTGCTGCATGGTCCCTGTCCTTACGGGCCTTACTTTTGGACAAGAATGCGAATCATGGATATGGTTACGATAGTTCTTGATGGTGGCAATAAGCACCTGGCACAAAGCAACCTGGCTTGGTGCATAAATGTGTTAAATATATTTTCTTCATTTCTGTATTAATTCTCTGGCCTGTGGGCCCTTGCTGATCCTGGAGAGATTGCCCCTCCTCCGTTCTCCCAGCTACTTCTAAATACAGTAAAGAACGTCTCTCTGGGCAACCTTTATGAAGCTCTCGGGTAGAGCTAAATCAGGCATCGGGCCACTAGGACAGCCTCCACATCTCAGAAGCCCATACCATTATTGAAACGAGCCAATTCTAAACCTGTCTGGCCTGTTCACCCTGTCTCATCTACTCATTGCCACAGGAGCCACAATAAAGCTCTTCCTCATTCCTCCTGATTCCTGGCTAGCTGGGCCACTCCCTGTGTAGCCCTACATGAACAGGTGTGTCCTTTCCTCTTTGGAACTGTGTGTGATTAACCGAGCATCTTTTCAATGGCAGGTGTCCCCTGATCCATTGGCCTCATAATACTAATAAAAAAAATTTTTAGATTTTAAAATAATAAAAGTCAAGTTCTGGAGTCAGAGCTCCTGGACTCAAGCTCATTTCCACCATTTATTGACTATGAGACACTGCCTCTGCTTTTAATTTCTAAAATAGAAACAGTAATATCTAACCCACTGGACTATTAAAAATTAAATGAGATAATGAATATAAAGGCCTTAATTCAGACTAAGTGCTATATGTAACTGCTAAATAAATATGATATGTAGAATGTGGGGCCCATTAGCTTTTTGAAGTCTATAAGCAAATAGAGCTTTCTAGAATTTTCAGTCTTCATGATCTCACTTGGTGCTCATAGCTCTGTGTGAGCAGGTAGTACGGTACACCCTATTTTATGGGCAAGGAAATTGAAACTGAAAGAGTACTACCTAATAGAAAGGTTGGATTAAGATCATGGTTGGATCTTAATCCAACCTTTTTTGTCACTGGACAGGGCTCAAGAAGATCCCCTAAAGAGGAGTCAGGGACATCTACTAGGCCTAGGCAGGTTATGGGTATCATCACAGAAAAGCATTTCAGGACGGGAGAGGCAAAGTTGGATTTACTAGACAAAGTAAGAAAGTAAGAGGAAATAGAGAAGGAACTTGAGGAGCTGAAGGAGACCCTGCTCTGATGGGAATCAGACTGACCTTTCCACAAAGGGGAGGGAATAACTAGTGAAGACTTGGAGTGGGCCTAGGGTCTGGTTGATCACTGTCTCACATCTGACTTGGCAGGGTGGCTCCAGAGAAGTCCTCTATCTTGCTCAGGTCTCCACCAGATAATTGGGGTCTGTTTGGGGCAGTCTCAGTTTTGTGAAGGTTCTGCTGGAATCCAAGGTGACCACAGGGTTAGGGCACTGACCAGAGAGACTTTTGGGTGCTCATTGTTTCTTGATAGTCCTGTAAATTTCTTAGTTAGTGTCCTGAGTCCTGAAGGGGGTTAAGGTTTGGCTAGCTTTTAAATGATGAATATACCTGTATGCTGAGTGAGCAGATCTGACCATCGTTTTATGGTAATAAGGGAGACAGATATATATGAAGGCGAATCTTTGTTCTACTCTAGCTCTGATTGGGCATCTGTAGGCCCAAGTGAAGAGCCACTGTTTCTGTTGCAAAGACTGCTATTAAGTCCCTGACTATTTCAGAAGGAAACACAAATCATACTTTTAATGAGTAATAGGTTAAGGGCCAGGAAGTTTGTTTGTCCTTTGTCCCTGTGGTGGTCTTTGACTGCCAGGCATTTCTGAGAGGCCAGTTGTGGTGTGGATAAGGCCTTGGAGTCAGACAGACCAAACTTAAAAGCCAACTCCATCACTATTAACCTTGGACACATTGGACAAGGTTGATGGCCTTTGAACATTCATTTTCTCAACTGCTATAAAGGAAAATCATTTTTCATGCTTTACTTCATTGAGACTTTTTACAAAGGAATTTAATCTCAGCTGGTACCAATATGAGGAAACAGGCACTCACGTATACTTCAAGCACTTTCATTTCCTTACAAGGAAAGTCTCAAGCATGGAAAAAGTTTTCTGGGTAGGGTTGCTCATCACTGCCTGAATAATACAGTTTAGAAGCAAGTGACATCTTCAGTAGCAGGAAGTTATAATTGTGATATAGCCACATGATGGGATAATATGCAGCCATTAAAATGAAGTTTGCAAAATTTATAACACAGATGTGTTTACCACTAGGTCAGGCTTCGTGCTTTGTCTCTCTCCTTTGAGTTATTATTTCCTTTTAATCCAAGTTACACATGGTTTAAAGATCAGAAAGTTCCATGACACTTGTTAGGAAAACAGGAATTCCCACTATCATCCTTCTCTAGAGGCAACTATCTTCAACTTTTAGTTGACTACCTAGCATTCTTCTTTCATTCATCTAAATTATACGATTTTAATATTACTTCTCAGAAAAAGGGACAAGAAAGAAACTGGGTACCACTCTGCGTGTCTTTTTATCAATCGTGTGAGTCAACAGGAAGCAGGAAAACAAATGAGACCCACAACAGCACAAATCACCCCGACACGGAGTAGGAGGGAAGGGCAACCTTAATTTGATGGTGTCTCAACCAGGGACTAGCGTCTCCTTGAGAGCCTTGAACAAAGCTTTGTCTCTACTTTTATATTGTTTCTTCTCTCCCAGGTGATTTTTCATTGGAAACCAGTGCAAAGCTAGCTTGGAAATCAGTTATAGCAGCAGAGCAGTAGTTAAAGTGGTGAACAGTGATCAAAGGAGGGCGGGGAGTTCTGATGGAACTTTCCAGGTCTGTTATGCTCCGCTGACATTACATTACAGATGCATCCGTACAGAGCTGAGGTCATAACCATCAATTTCCTCCGGGAGCTTAGCTGTACAGTTAACCCTTAGTTACCCAGTTTCTCCCATGAGGTGGCTTCCTCTCTCAAGCGCAGTTGAAGAATTGTCTCCCCAATGCCCATTCCTCTCTCTCCACCATCAAAAATGTACTAGGAAGAGACCAGCATCTCTCCCCTAATGGTTGCAAAGTATGGAGTAACAGGGAAGAAATGTTTTTGGTTCAATATTGAGTGGAAAAATGACACCAGTGGGATTTCGTGGATAAAGGGCCGAAAAGACAACAGCGAGGTGATATTGAAGGTGATTTCTGGAAAGTAGAACTATGAGTAATCTTTACTTTTTCTCATATTTTCTAAACTTTCTATAAAGATCATTCCTTTCTTTTATTATGAATAAAATCTCTGACTCTAAAAGGCTGATAAAAATCCTATTTGATCCCTATGAGTGTTGCAAGGTTATACCCACACTGAGCCTGCTATATATGTATTAAGAATCCAGAAATGGCAATTTCCTTTCCTCTGTGAGCCCCACCCATCCTGAAATTTCTGATCCTGGTAGAATGGATGATGAGGACACTTGCAGTTGGATTGTGAATTGTGTGTGGTTGATCTGTTGCTGGCATTTGACTCTGCAGAATCTGATCAGAGAGCCTTCCAGGACACTAGGGTCTAGGGCAGTGGTGGCGAACCTATGGGACACATGTTATTGTGTTTTTCTTTTAAGACAAAGATGTTAATGTATGAGTTGTTTTTCTAAACTATAACCTCAGTATTCAGGTTTAATTGCAGTATTGGCACTTTGTGAGAAATAAATGGGTTTGGGGTTGCAGTTTGGCACTCAGTCTCTAAAAGGATCGCCATCACCAGTAGAGGGTGTGGGTGAGTGACTCTGAGACACGCATGACCAGCAGTAGGTCTCAGCCGAGGACCGTGTCCACTGCAACCCACTGACAACTCAGCCGAGTACCACTCGGAGGTGAAGGAGACCTGGGTCCTGGAAGGAGAAATGTGTATGCAGGTGAAGGATGGAGGTTACTGGGGACAGGGTCTGACAGTGGGGTACTGAAAGTGGGTGAAAGAAGGTAAGACATTTCCTTAGACTCTGAGGAAGGCATAAGATAGTTTAGTGTCTCCATTTGGTTTCTCCCAGAACCAGTCCCTGACAGAGGCTTAAGGGCAGGAGTTTATTTGGCAGTTCAGGGGAAGGAGGAAGTAGAACAAAGGGGAACCGCGAACAAAGGATTAAAACCCGTTAGTGAAACTTTTACAAGTGTGTCAGGTTATCAAACAGCTACCACATTGGACAACTGCAGTGTGATCATATGGGGAAATTCTCGGAGATCATGTAAAACACATGCTGCAAACCTGTCCCTTCTTAAGGCATGTACTCGGTAGGCTGTGTACACACAGACCCCTTCTGTCATTAGTAGGGGACACCTCCCAGCAAGTGTCCCTCCCTGCCACTATCGACTGTGGTGCACATGGGCAGAATAGATTTTACAGCTTCCAGAAGGCTCCTGTAAGTAGTGGCAGTACTGGGGGCTGGAAATCTGAAGAGAGCCATCAAGTGAGAAGCCCTAAGGTATGAGCCTGCGGTGCTGAATGAGGGCTAATAAAAGTCAGTGTCTTAGTTACTTTTTACTTGTTGCCGAGACAAAATACCTGACGCCCAAAATTAGGGAAGGAAAGGTTTATTCTTACAGTTTCTCGGGAGTTTCAGTCCATAAAGTGGGCTCCAAGGCAGCATGGGATGATGGGGCTACAGTTCATGGCGGCTGCAAGCTGCAAGGCGCAATCCGTGCTAGCGAGAGAGAGAGAGAGAGAGAGAGAGAGAGAGAGAGAGAGACGGAAGAGAGAGAGAGAGAGAGAGAGGAAGGGGAAGACCCACCTTCCCTTACGCTGTATGTCAGCTCCACCCCTGGGTGGGCACAGCGCTCACATTATCAATCAACAAACCAATAACAAGCCAATAACTCAGCCCCATCAAAATTATATGAGGACTTGGGGGTACACTGCATACCCAGTACAGTCAGTTTTGCTCTTTGTGTAAGATGGTCATGTAATGTATTATTTTAAACAAAGACATCCTAAAAGTGAAAGGGGAGGCCATTAAAAGCCATGTTAGGGTTCTGGCTCATGTGTAGAAGCAAAAGATAATTTCATAGAAGTAAAATAGTGCTTGCTAGAGGTTAGAGAGAGGATGGGGAAGGAGGATAGAATCAA
>RJWM01041364.1:0-14917 GCA_004363535.1 Dasyprocta punctata | reverse complement strand
GCTACATAGTGCGACCCTGCCTCAAAAAACCAGGGCCGGGAGTTTGGCTCAGTGGCTTAAGCGCCTGCCCCAGCAGGCGCAAGGCTGTGAGTTCAATCCCCGGTGCTGCAAAAAAAAAAAAAAAAAAAAAAGAAATAACTTCAGTTCAGATTGCATTCTTACACCTGAAAACATTGTAATATTTGCTCATAGTCCTTGTATTTGAATCAAAAAAGAATGAGTTCTTCAGGAGACTGAGGCAGGAGAATGATTGCGAGCGTAAGACCAGTCTGGGCTACAAAGTAAGTTCAAGACCAGCCTGAACTGCATAGCAAGACCCTGTCTCAAAAAGACCAAAAAAAAAAAAAAAAACAGGGAGAGTTCTAATTTATTTTCTTAAAGTGATTTGAAATTTTTGTTCCCACCCCCAAAACTTTGCATAATTCTTTTTCGTGGCCCTTTAAATCATTTACGTAAAGTGTTTAGTCATTTGCTCTTTATAAAGTTCTTGATGTAAACTTCATTTTTTTCATTTACTGAGCAAGTATTTGAATCCTCAAAGCTACAGTGTGTGTTTCTGAGGCTACAAGGATAAAAATATGCTTATCATTTGTCTTGTTGGGGTGCTGGGTGTTGAACCCAGGGCTTCTACCACGTTAGATATGCGTTCTACCACACAGCTACACCCCCAGCTCCTTTGCTCACCTTTTTTATGGCCTTGTTAAAAGGTTGACCCACTGGGTGTGGTAGTGCACACCTTTAATCCCGGCACTTGGGGGAGGCTGGGGGAGGCTGAGGGAGGAGCGTTGTGAGTTCGAGGCTAGTTTGGGCTACAACACAAGTGCAAAGGCCGGCCTGAACTACATAGCACGACCCTGTCTCAGAAAATTAGGGCTGGCAGTTTGGCTCAGTGGCTTAAGCACCTCACCTGTCTGGCAGGTGCGAGGTTGTGAGTTCGAACCCCTGGTGCCGCCAAAAAAAAAAAGGTTGACCCATTTGTTATTGGAACATACTATATATAGATATGTGAGTCACAGTATCATCTTAGTTTATAGTAAAATGATCCTTTTTACCTTGGGTCAAAATTTGCTTTATCCATTATACTTACCAGAAGTTGGTGATAAGCCAGGCATGGTAGCACATGCCTATAATCTGGGGAAGCCAAGACAGGAGGATCATAGATTTTGGGTCCTACCTGGTTAATTTAGCAAGAACCTTTATATACAATTAGATAAGTAGGGCATGGACATAGAGCATCCCTGAGTTAAACCCTGGTACTGAAGAAAAAAAAAGTCAGTGCCAATTTTCAGTGCTGGGAATTAACCTAGACCCTGCTAGGCAGGCCTACCACTAAACTGCACTCAAATCCTTGAGATTAGTTTTTGTGGATAATACATTGAAAGATACCCTGTCCTACCCTATTTAAAACAGTCTACAGTGTATTCTTTTTTGTGTGTGTGTGGCACCGGGGATTGCACTCACAACCTCATGCCTGTCAGGCAGGCGCATAAACCGTGAAGCCAAACTCCTGGCCCTAGTTTTTTGAGACAGGATCACACTATGTAGCTCAGGCCAGCCTTGCTCACTTTGTAGCCCAAGCCGGCCTTGAATTCACAACGCTCTGCCTACCTCAGCCTCCCGAGTGCTGGGACTAAAGGTGTGCGCCACCACGCCCTGCTAATATAGAGTACTCTTTAGCAAGTGGTTGTTTTGAATAGATTGGCAAATTTGAAATTTTGAACTTGCTTTATAATGTTGGCCTCAGAAGACAGGGACTGTTATATTAAAACAAAATTCAGAAGGAAGAAACGATTTATGTCAAAAATTACACATCAGTAGCCTTTTGAATTATTTTTTGCAGTGGTTTATGAAGTGTTAATTACTTTATTGCTGTCCCTGTTTAAGTTCATTTACTGCTGCTTGGGGCTATGTACCTTAAAGGTTATATGAAATTTTGTTGGGTATGTTCATGTAGTCGATAAAATATATTGAGCCTCAACTATGTAGCATAGACTCTTACTCTATAGAGATATAACAAAAAGGCAGTATGGCTAATAATCCTTTATTGTCAACCTATCATCAAAAATTTTAGAAGCATTGCCTCCCCCTTCTATATAGTCTTCTGCCAAACTTAGGGTAAATCATAGTTATGAACTAACCTTACCGTAACACTAACTAGGCGTTGTGTGTTCGTTCCGGTCATGTCACTCATCCACTTCTCTTACTCTTCCCCTGACCCCTCTCCCACATCTCATCTAGTTGTATCATTGTCTTTCCATGTATACAACCTAAGAGGTTTCCTTATCAGTAGGACAAACCATTAATGACAACAACATGATCTGAAAGTGATGGACATGATTGGTTACTTAAAGAAGGTTGATAATTCATTTTGGTCTGTAACTTTATTATTTTGAGACAGTTTTGCTTATGCAGTCCAGGCTCGCCTCAAAGTCACTAGAAGCTAGGACCGGCCTGGAACTCACAGTAGTTTTCCTGTCTCAGCCTCCCAAGTGCTGGGATTACAGCCTTATGCCATCAGGCCTCTGGGCTATTTAGGGTTTGCCATGGACATTTTTTAAAGTACTTGGGAGACTGGTGGTTGTCTATTTTAAGTCAGTTTGGGTATCATCAGTCCATTCTTCTTCCCCCCCCCCAAATCAATTTTATTTCAAGGAGAAGAAAAAAAAAAAAGAGAAAATGTCAATTGGATCATCTGTCTATTCTAAGGGATTTGCCCACTAGTTTCTTACCAAGCGATAGCTTATGTGTAGAACCTTCAAGTAACAGTATGATTGCTTATGTTTCCTGCATGTAACCAGACACATAGAAGAAAAGCCTACTGCATTGTGTACAAATTAATTCTTCCATTTGATAACACCACTTAAGAAAAGGAATGCAGATTTCTTGAAAAGTAAGAGTTTTACTCAGTCCTCACTGCTTGCCTTAGTCCTTTCCTTCACTCCAGCTGTTGGAGGAAATTGCTTTAAGTTTGTTCCCCAGGTTTGGCTGCCAAGAAGGAAATTCATCCTCTAACAAGGTGTGAAGCTTATCTTACTGTTGTTAATGCCTCGCTGACCTTTTGGAAAGGTCCTGGTCAGTCTTCAAGTTGAGCCATTTTTCTCCTCTAAGAACTAAAGAAGTTTCTTGTTTCTGATATACTCTCCTTGGCAAATGTTTGGAAGGCTGATATCAGCAGCTGTGATCCTGCAACTTTGAAAATTTATAGCTTCCTAGAGAAGTTTTGGTTCTGGCATTAGGCCTGGCTGCAGTGTTAGGAATGCCTTGTTGGACGCCTCCAGTAGCACTTGTCATACGCATTCTGGTTTTCGGCCTGTCCTAGTTCACCAGCTGTCAGTGATGATTGGCATATATCAGGACCTGGACCCTGGTGCTTCTTGTTTTATTTTGACTTTTTCCTGCTCAAAATGATTTGTTAATTCACTGTTACCCACTTTTAAAATCCATGTTGGGCCTTACCTTGATCGTCTTTCTAATCATTTGCTATTTGTGTAAAAGCTCACTTTCTATAGTATTTCACTAAGTACATATGTAGTTAAGTGGTTATGATTGCCATAAATCATCAGAAAACATGCTTTTATTGTTTACTAAATAGATCTCTTACAGAAAAGATTTTATTGTGAAACATATTCTAAACAATAAAAAAAAGAAAAGCAAATCCCATCTCCACATTGGAGGGTTAGTAGGCTTCCACAAAAATTACTACCAATGTTTGGCATCTGTCAGGACCCTGATTCTGATTAGCTTTACCCATTTAGATCACTCCTGACGGTTTGGTTTTTTGCTTTTTTTTTTTTTTGCAGCACTGGGCATTGAACTCATAACCTCGTGCCTATCAGGCAAGCACCTAAGCCTCTGAGCCAAACTCCCAGCCCTGGTTTTTTTTGAGGCAGGATCACACTGTGTAGCTCAGGCCAGCATTGCACACAACACTCCTCCTACCTCAGACTCCGGAGTGCTGGGATTAAAGGCGTGCGCCACCACGCCCAGCTCCTAAATGAACTCTTAAGTGTATTGTTAAATTAGCTTTTGACTTCCAAGATTATGAACAGTACATAACTGTTTTTAATATCATATTTTGCCATTTGTTACTAGAGAATTTAAGAAAGATGTCTGCCTTAATTGCTTTAGTGCCAGCAACTTATGTTGCAAAGTGGCACTAAGCCTAAAAACACATTACCAGTTCTAACACATGTCATTTCTCTTCTAGGTTTTGGCTTGGTTTGAAGAAGGTGAAGAAACCATTACAGCCTTTGTAGAACCTTTTGTAATTCTACTTATATTAGTAGCCAATGCGATTGTGGGTGTATGGCAGGTAAGCAGAAATTTCTGCAGTGCTAAATTGAAATCTGTGTAAATGATTTTAACCTGCTAATCTGTTTTTTCTGTTGAGTAAAACACTATGTCTGTTGAAAGTCTAAATATGTTTTTTGCTTTTGTTTAATTTATGTATGGCAAAGTTTAGACACCTGTTTTATGTGTGTTTCCCTTAAAACTGCGCACAGTTAGGCTGAGGGTACCGCCCCGCTGGTGGGTGCTTACCTAATATCTGTAAGGCCCAGGGTCTGATCTCCAACACCACAGAAGATACATTTCTCATCCTTGTTGTAATAAGGAGGTAAGAAAATGGATGAGAAAGTTTGGGCACAGTGAGGTTCACTTGTAATCCCAGCACTCAGAAAACTGGGGTGGAGGGATTTCTTACGCTCAGGAGTTGGAAGTCAGCCTGGGCAAGATAGTAAGACCCTTGAATCAAAACACAACAAAAAAGAAAATGGATGAGGCAACCAGGTGTGGTGGCACATGTTTATAATGCCAGCACTGAGGAGGCTGAGGCAGAAGGATCGCTGCGAGGGCAAGGCCAGCCGAAAATGCATGGGGAGAATGTCTCAGAAACAAACCAAAAAAGGCAAAAATAAGATAAGGATGAGAGAAGCTACTTAAAGGAAGTCAGAAAATGTGAGAACCAATATGTCTTTGTTTCCTACATGCTACCTGGGGTAGACTTTATCATCTCTGTTTTTTTTTTTTTTTTTTTTTTTTTTTTTTTTTTTTTTTTTTTTTTTTTTTTTTTTTTTTTTTTTTTTTTTTTTTTTTTTTTTTTTTTTTTTTTTGATTTTGAGAGAACTTTAACTATAAAAATTGCTTTAACCATAAATTGTTTACTTTTCAGAGATGACTCTTGGTCTTTCTTTCTCAATTGCCCTGGCTTGGCTTGGCTTTTCTTTTTTCTTTTTTGAGACAGGGTCTCACTATGTGTAGCAGCGCAGGCTGGCCTGGAACACATGATGATCCTTCTGCCTCAGCCTCCCCAGTGCTGGGTGTACCACCACGCCTGGAGACACTCAGGCTTTTCTTAACACAGAGTCGTAACTGGTTTTACTACAAAAACTTAATGACACTCCTCCTTGCCTTTTGTGTAATTGTTTGATATCTGTGTTAGGACTGTTGATCTTTTAGATTTTTTTTTTTTGCAAGATTTTAGATTAACACTTCAAATTTAAATAGTGATCCCTTAGTTTTTCAAACAATAAAATCACTGTGAAGATTAAAATAAAGAGTATGATTGTTATTCTTTTTTGTTTGATTTGTGGTACTAGATAGAAATCGAATGAACCCAGGACCTCTGTAGTGATCTGTATCTCCTACCCCTCTTCTTTTTTGAGGCAGAGTTTCAACTGAGTTGTCCAGGCTGAGTTTTAATTTTGATCCTCCTGCCTCAGCCTCCTAGAGTGCTGGAATTACAAGCATGTACTATACCACCATCATGCCCACAGTGTTCTGTAAAAAAACAAAAGAAACAAAACCCAGATATTGTTTTTATTGTATGTGTATATATATTTATTTATTTTAAGACGGGGTCTCACTATGTGGTTCAGGCCTGCCTTGAACTCAGTATGTGGCCCAGGCTGGCGTTGAACTTGTGGCAATCCTCTTGCCTCAGCCTCCTGAGTGCTGGGGTTGCAAACATGCGTTGCCACGCCCAGTTTATTTATACTTGTTATTCTCTTTTTTGTGGCACCGGGGATCAAACTCAACCTCACACCTGCCAGGCATGCGCTTGAGCCACTGAGCCAAACTCCCAGCCCTAGGTTTTTGAGGCAGGGTCACACTATGTAGTTCAGGTCGGCCTTGCGCTCATGTTGTAGCTTAAGCCGGCCTCGAACTCACAATGCTCCACCTACCTCAACCTCCCGAGTGCTGGAATTAAAGGTGTGTGCCACCACGCCTGGCTATACTTGTTATTCTTAAAGGAAAACGCTTTGTTTTCATGTTTTGTTTTTTTTTTGTCTTTTTGTGTTTTTGGTTTGTACTAGGCATTGGGCTCACAACCTTGCACTTGCCAGGCACGTGCTTATACAGCTGAGCTAAATCCCTGGCAAAGGGAAAACACATTGTAAACGCACTTACTCCTATTGGAATTCTTTATTTTTTGTACTGGGAATTGAACTCAGGACCTTACACTTACTAGGCAGGTGCTGTGCTGCTGAACTGTATCTCTAGCCCTGGAATTGTTAACTTCTAAGAGATTTTTGTAGGATTTGTGTGTGTGTGTGCCAGGAATCAAATTCACAACCTCACACTTACTAGGCAGGCACAGTACCACTGAGCTATGGATCCCTGGCCCTAATTTTATTAACAAACGTAATTTTGTGGTAGGCTCATATTGAAAGACAGTCTGTTTAAATTTTGTGTTTTTTTAGCGCCGTGGATCTGATCTAGAAGATAAGCACATATTCTACTACTTAGCTACAATCCTAGGCTTTTAAAAGAAATTGTGTGGGGTTAAGCCCAGTACCTCAGAAGCTGTAGGCAAGGATTCTTCCACTGAATTACATTCATAGAGCTCCCCGCCCCTCCATCCTTTTTTTTTTTTTGGTCTTTTTGAGACAGGGTCTCACTATGCAGTTCAGGTTAGCCTTGAGCTCGCTTTGTATCCCAGGCTGGTCTTGAACTTGCAGTGATCCTCCTGTCTCAGCCTCCCGAGTGCTGGGATTACAGGTGTTTATTTTACTTTGAGGCAGGGTTTCACTAAATTTTCTGGGCTGGTCTGGGATTTGTGATTCTTCCGTGTCAGTCCCCTGAGTGCCTAGGACAGCAGGCACGTGCCATCCCAGTGGGCTGAAAGAACATTTTTGTTTTTTATTTTTTATTTTATTTTTTTAGTTTTTTGGAACAGGATCTTGCTATGCATGCAGTTCAGACTGACCTTGAATTCATTTCGTAGCCCAGGCTGGCCTCAAACTCATGACAGTCCTCCTGCCTCATCCTCCTCAGTGCTGGAATTACAGGCATGTGCCACCATGCCCAGCTCGATTTTTTTTTCATATTTTTGAGACAGGGTCTCACTACATAGTTCAGGCTGGCTTTGAATTCACTCTGTAGCCCAGGGGTCTTTGGTAGTGACATTTTTCAAGTTCAGTTTGAAGCGATCCTCATGCTTCAGTCTTTGAGTGCTGGGATTAGAGGTGTGCCCTTTCCCCCACCCCGAGAAATTCCTAATTGAGCTCTTTGATGCACGTGTGCACATGCAGTGAGGATGAAGGGCCTGGTACTGGGCGTGCTGAGCACATGGACTGCCCCTGAATTCCGCCCTCACCCCTGTCTCCGCTTACTTACACCTTTTGATGGTGTGAGTGGAGTGGGGGCAAGAAAGGCTATTGAGATATTGTCATCTTTATCCTCAGGGTCTGCGCTCTGTAACTTATTTAGCCACCTCACAGGTTGCCCCGACTTCTCAGGCAATGTGTTTGTTTATACACTGACTATCCCTAGTGTCACAAGGGCAGGTGTCATTCCAGCCAGGGGATAAATTTGATAAAATTATTGTTTTAAATTTCCCATCATAGAAGCAAGGCGTGGTGGCGCACACCTTTTAATCCCAGCACTCAGGAAGCTGAGGTAGGAGGAGCGTTGTGAGTTTGAGGTTGGCTACATAGTGCGATCCTGCCTCAAAAAACTAGGGCCGGGAATTTGGTTCAGTGGCTTAAGCGCCTGCTTGGCAGGTGTGAAGTTTTGAGTTCAATCCCTGGTGCCGCAAAAATAAATAAATAAATAATAATAAAATAAATTTCCCTTTATATTATCTTATAAAATTGATGAAAAAAGTGTGCAATATTTGGTCATACAGTATTGAGATCATTGGACTGGTAAGAGGTTAAATGTAATGTTCTAGTAATTCCTCCTTGACCTCAGTCAGCCCTGAGCTTGGAAAGTGTCACTAGTAAGACAGTGAGTGTGCGTGCTGTGCGGGTCACCCGCAGGCTCTGGGTGCAGAGCCTTTGGTGGGGCCGGGCAGCCTAGCTAAAGGCTGCTCTGCTGGCTGGCGGCGGGGCCTGCACCCTGCTGTGCCTAATGGGGCACCAGGCTCTGTCGTCTGGACTTATGTCTCATGTATAGTTTATTCCCCACTTGCGCTGGGTTTCTTTTTGGTGGTGGTGGTTTTTGTTTTTTGGAGACAGTTTGATAGGTAGTCTGGGGGGCCTTGAGCTCACTGTGTAGCCTGGGCCGTCCTCAAACTCGGGGTGATCTTTCTACCTCAGCTTCCGGGTGCTGGGATTGCAGGTGTGCACCACCATGCTCATCTGGGCTGCTGTATTTTTAATATAAAATCATACATGCCCTTGTAAAGTGGCTGCCTTGAGCCAGTGTCGCCTTACCTTTGAGAGCTTCCATTGATAGCAGCCTGCTGTGGCCCCTGTGCTATACCTTTGCTCCCACTGCCTTAAAATGTGTGTTCATTACTACTGCAGGTATTATTACTGTGCTTTTTATTCTCTTTTTCTTTTCTTCTTAGATTAAAATTCTCCAATTTTAATTCCTAAGCTACAAATACTTGCAGTAGCTGGAAGGTATTTACAATGTTTATCTCCTGCTTTCTTTTCCATAGGAAAGGAATGCTGAAAATGCAATTGAAGCCCTGAAGGAGTATGAGCCTGAGATGGGCAAAGTATATCGGCAGGACAGAAAGAGCGTGCAGCGGATTAAAGCTAAAGACATTGTTCCTGGGGATATTGTAGAAATTGCTGGTGAGTTGAGTTTGTCATTTTTCTTTTTTGTATTTTTCCAAATGTCATCCTTTTCTCAAGCTCATGATTACATTTAAAAATAATTAATGTGTTACAGCATTTTCATGTAATCCAAAGATCCTGATTTTTTGTAAGATTATTTTGACACGTTTTGCTACCTCCTTTCGAATTGTTGGTGTTGGGGGGTGTTTTTTCAGTTGGGGTCTTCCTGTGTGGCCAGTCTGGTCTTGAACATCTGGTTTCAAGTGGTCTCCTTACCTCAGGCTGTGGAGGTCTTGGGACTGTGGACATGTATCATGGTGCCCTGTGGAGGTTTTTGTTTTTAAACAAGGATTTGTAGTTCATATACATCATAGAACACTAGTGTTAGAGAGCTGAAACTGCCTTTTGGTTTGATAGCTGTGGTGAGCAGCTTGCTTAGAATACTGCTTAATGGTGTCTTATTTGATTTCTCCTCACTGGGACAATACCTGACCCTCAGAACTGAAGGGTGGGGGGCTTTATTTTTGCTCACCTTTCAGAAGTTTCAGCCCATGTTCAGTAGGCTTAACTGCAGATAGTGTACCAGGGGGCCCCGGGTAGAGGGGAGGTGCTGCAGTCCTGGTGCCATGAAGCAGAGAGTGGAGAGGGAGAGACCCTTCCAGGTTGCCCCCAGACCACTTGTAATGGGTGCCACCTAAGACAGGTAGGCTTTCGCCCCCGAAGTGGTGGGGTCGGGGTGCATTTCAGACCTAAACTGTAGCAAATGGTGGGTTTCCCCTGCTTTGGTTCTTGGCACAAATGTATCTTTAAAAAATTTTTTATAATATTGAAAGAATTTTTTATTTTAAAGAGAAAAAAAAATTTCAAAACAAGATGATAGAGGGATAACAATGGTCAGTACGTTGTGTATTGTTATATTTAAATTAGTGTTATTCAGAGTGCAAGATATAGGCATTTAATTTTCTGAACAATATTAGCACAGACCTTTTCAATGAACTAAGAAAAATTAGTATAGTTATCTTAATATCATATATATCATATATATTTTTTTGCTTTTCCCTTTTCTTTCCCCCATCCCAGTTTCTCTTTCCTTTTGAACAGTTTTTTCCCGTTTTATAGTATCTATTCTACCTTTTGGATCTTACTTACTTTTTTGACTTATCACACTGGGGAGACAATATTTGCACATGGGTGTCTGGTTTATTTTGTGTATGAGTATGATCTCATGTTACATCCATTTACCTATAAAAGTCTCCAGTTTATCCTTTATGGCTGAGTAGTACTCCATTGTATAAAAAGACCATATCTTTTTTTATCCATTCCTCAGTTGATGCACATTTGGGTTTTTCCAAAATTTAGCTATTACACATTGTGCTGCTATGAACATGGGTGCACATATGTTACTGTGTAACGTTTTTAATTCTTCTGGGAAGATACCCAGATGGGAATAGCTGGGTCAGATGGGACTTCCCCAATCCTAGTTTTGTGAGGAATCTCCACACTGATTTCCACAGTGGTTGTACCAGTCTTATCACTCTTACCAACAAAAAGGTTCCTTTTTGCTCACAGGCCCACCAGCGTTTGTTATTGGTTGATTTCTTGATACTAGCCATTCTTTCCAGGGTGAGGCGGAATCTCAGTGTTGTTTTAATTTTGCATCTCTCAAATGGTCATTAATGTTGAACATTTTTTTCATACATTTATTTACTGTTTGTATTCCTTCATCTCACATGTCTTGGCACAGATGTTAAGTTTTACCTGTATTTGTGGCTGTGATATTTAGTTGATGGGTTAAGGGTAATTTCATGACCCTAAAAGCCATGCTTGAGAACACTTACGTATCACATTGAGCCAGGGACATTGGCTTTGGAACATCTGTAAATCTCCAAGCTCAGCACTTCAGTCCTCACTGTTCTAGGTCAGTCTCATGCGTTCAGGCCACCTGGAATCAGTATGCCCCCAGAACCAATCAGTCTTAGTTTTTATTTTATTTTTGATCGTTTCATTTGTAGGAAGTCATAGGATTAGCTTTTATCACACTCTGAGCTGAGAACATTTTTTCTTTGTAAATTGACTCATAGTAACACTTGAAATTGATGTAGGGAGGGTACTTTTGTCTACACTGTCCTTTTATTGAAAAGAATTGAAACAGGTTCGCCTTGCAACATGTGCTGTTCAGCTTTATTGTTTGAATGAAAGAAGTCTTGTCATAGCTGTACGTATCCATAAAGTTTGTTCCAGAGAAAGAAGGGTAATGTTGGACATATACCAGTAAGTTGATTACTCAGGCTCACAAAGTTTGTGCATGTGAATGACTTAAATGTTGTTAGAAAAAGTACAATTCAGAATGAAGCATTTTGGGTGTTAAATTTATTTGTTCTTTTTCTTTTTTTTGTTTTTTATTTTTATTTTTTTTTGCGGCACCGGGGATTGAACTCACAACCTCGCGCCTGCCAGGACAGGCGCTTAAGGCACTGAGCCAAACTCCCGGCCCTGGTTTTTTGAGGCAGGGTCGCACTATGTAGCTCAGGTCGGCCTTGCGCCGCGTTGTATCCCAAGCCGGCCTCGAACTCACAACGCTCTGCCTACCTCAACCTCCTGAGTGCTGGGATTAAAGGCGTGCGCCACCACGCCCGGCTTCTTTTTCTTTTTTTTGGACTGGGAATCAAACTCACAACCTCGCACTTGCCAGGCAGGCACTTATGCCACTGAGCTAAATCCCCAGCCCTCTCATGTAAGAAAAACAGTGCAATATTTAAACTTTGTGTCTGATTTATTTCACTAACATGATCTCGAGATGATTTGGGAATCAAACTCAGTACCTTGTGCTTGCCAGGCAGGTAGTATGCCACTGAGCTACATCCCCAGCCCCAATATTGATGTTTTGGGTAGCTGTTCTCTCTGGGGTAAGATGGAATCTTGGTGTTGTGTTAATGCATTTCCCTCATGGTCAGCAGTGTTGAACATTTCTTCATGTAATTGTTGGCCATATGTACTTCTGAGACGTCATTTCTTTTTTTTTTCTTTTTTCTTTTTTTTTGCGGCACTGGGAATGAAACTCACAACTTTGTGCCTGCCAGACAGGCGCTTAAGCCATTGAGCCAGACTCCTGGCCTGAGATGTCTACATTTCACTTGCCCATTTCTTCATTGGCTTTTCTTTGTTTTCTTTTTTTTTTTGCGGCACCTGGGATTGAACTCACAACCTCACGCCTGTCAGACAGGCACATAAGTCACTGAGCCAAACTCCCGGCCCTGGTTTTTTGAGGCAGGGTCACACTATGTAGCTCAGGCCCATTTTGCACTCACGTTGTATCCCAAGCCAGGCCTCGAACTCACAATTCTCTGCCTACCTCAGCCTCACGAGTGCTGGGATTAAAGGCGTGCCCTACCACATCCGACTCTTCATTGGCTTTTCTGGGCGGTAGTCTTAAGTTTGAGTTCTTTATATATTCTAGATATTAGTCCTGTCTAAGGAATAACTGGCAAGAATTTTTTTCCCATCTATAAGCTGTCTTTCCATTCTATCGGTTGCTTCTTTTATTGTACAGAAGCTTTTTAATTTGATAAGGTCCTATTTGTTGATTCTTTTTCTTTTTTTTCTTTCTTTCTTTTTTTTTTTTTTTTTTTTTTTTTTTTTTTTTTTTTTTTTTTTTTTTTTTTTTTTTTTTTTTTTTTTTTTTTTTTTTTTTTTTTTTTTTTTTTTTTTTTTTTTTTTTTTTTTTTTTTTTTTTTTTTTTTTTTTTTTGGTACCAGGGATCGAGCTCACAACCTCACACCTGACAGGCAGGCGCTTAAGCCACTGAACCAAACTCCCAGCCCTAGTTTTTTTGAGACAGGGTCGCACTATGTAGCTCAGGCTGGCCTTGCTCACGTTGTAACCCAAACCAGCCTCGAACACACAACGCTCCACCTACCTCAGCCTCCTGAGTGCTGGGATTAAAGGTGTGCATGCGCCACCATGCCTGGCTCATTTGTTGATTCTTGGTACTATTTCCTGTGCAGCTATTCAGAAAGTCCTCGTCCCGCACCTGTGACCTCAAAAGTTATACCTTTTTTAAGTCAGGCGTGGTGGTGCACACCTTTAAATCCCAGCACACGGGAGGCTGAGGCAGGAGGATCATTGTAAGTTCGAGACCAGCTTGAAATGCATGGTGAGACCCTGTCTCAAAAACTAGAGCCGGGGATTTAGCTCAGTGGCCTAAGCACCTGCCTGGTAGGCATGAGGTTGTGAGTTCAATTCCTGGTACCAAAAAAAAAAAAGTTACACTGTTTTTAGGGGTTTTTTTGTTTTTGTTTTTTTGTACTAGGGCTCAAACTCATGGCCTCATGCTCACCAGGTAGGTGCTTGTGCCCCTGAACTAAACCCCCGGCCTCCTTTTTTATCTTTCAGCAGATTGTTTCTATTTTAATATAATATTTAGCTTTTTAACCCATCCTTTTTTTTTTTTTTTTCTGCACCGGGGATTGAACTCACAATCTCGCACCTGCCTGACAGGCGCGTAAGCCAAACTCCTGGCCCTGGTTTGCAGGGTCGCACTGTGTAGCTCAGGCCAGCCTTGTGTTCGCGTTGTAGCCCAAGCCGGCCTCAAACTCACAACGCCCCTCCTACCTCAGCCTCCTGTGTGCTGGGATTAAAGGCGTGCGCCACCACGCCCAGCTCCATCTTGGTTTTACGTGAGTACATGGTGAGAGATATAGGTCTATCACTGTAGCTTTGTAGTATAACTTCAGATCCAAAATTGTGATGCCTGCCATTTTTCGCTTGTTACTCAGGATTGCTTTTGCTATTCTGGATCTCTTCTCCTTATGAGTTTTTGTTTTTTTTTTTGTACTGGGGATCAAACTCACAACCTTGTGCCTCAGTGCCTTAAGCCACTGAGCTAAATCCCCAGCCCCTTATGGGTTGTTATATTTTTGTTTTCTGAGACAGATTTGTGGTTTGTAGTTCAGGCTGACATTTTTCCCCCCTCAAGCTGGCATTTAAACTCACTGTGTAGCCCAGGTTCACCTCAAACTCAAGATGACCTGCCTCAGCCTCCAGAGTGCTGGGATTATAGGCATGTGCCACCATGCCCAATGGCATGAGCTTGTATTGCAAATGGCTTACATAAACCTAAAGTATTATCAGTGATAGTGAAGTATTAAATACACTGGAGTCAGAAAAGTGATTTAGCAGAGAGAAATACAGAGATAATGACCTTTGTGAACCTGTGGAAATTTACATTATCTTTTTTTTTTTTTTGCGGAACCGGGGATTGAACTCACAGCCTTGCGCCTGCCAGGGCAAGCGCTTAAGCCACTGAGCCAAACTTCCGGCCCTGGTTTTTTGAGGCAGGGTCGCACTATGTAGCTCAGGTCGGCCTTGCGCCGCGTTGTAGCCCAAGCCGGCCTCGAACTCACAACTACCTCAGCCTCCCGAGTGCTGGGATTAAAGGTGTGCGCCACCACGCCCAGCTAATTTACATTATCTTAATGACAGAAAAACATTTCTCTGGATGAATGGAAACAAAAAAATAGTAAAATTGCTAATGTTGTTTTTTGAGACAGGGTGTTGCTATGTAGTTCCAGTTGGCCTTGGACTCGCTGTGTAACCCAGGCTGGCCTCAGACTCACAGCATTCTTCCTGCCTCTGCCTCCTGAGTGCTGGAATTGCAGGCATTGGCACTACATCTAGCCAGTTGTGTATAATCCTTTTTTTTTGGTTTGTTTTGTACGGGGGATCGAACTCACAGCCTTGCACCTGCCAGACGGCACTTAAGCCTCTGAACTAAATCCCCAGCCCTATTTTTTGAGACCAGGGTCTCCCTATACAGTTCAGGCTGGCCTTGAACTCACTTTGTAGCCCAGGCTGGTCTGGAACTCACAAGAATCCTCCTGCCTCAGCCTCCTGAGTGCTGGGATTACATG
>RJWM01041363.1:0-14936 GCA_004363535.1 Dasyprocta punctata | reverse complement strand
TTTTGTCCAGATGTGGGGCCCACGCCAAGGGGGAGGGGGAGGCTTAAAAGTTAATCAGCATCAAATGTCAGGAAACAGAATTAGTCATCACAGTTTCTTTTTATCATGCTCGTCTGTTTAACCATTCATTTATTGGGAATTTTTCCTCCCCAGTTTGAGGGGGAAAATAATTACAAATAAAGCTGCTGTTAACATTTGGGTGTGTGGATACAGGTTTCCATTTCTCTGGGTGAAAGCACAGTGTATATTTGTTAAAGAAACTGCCAATTCATTTTATGGCGTATTTTTTTCCATCCTTTTATTTTTGACTGACATATATCATTGCCTTTGTTTTGTAAATCTTCTATTAGTATAGTATCTGCCTGCCTTATCCGATAATTGCATTCATCTTGGGGAACTGGTACATATATATATTACATCTTGATCATATCTCATTATATTTGAAGTGAATTTCTCACAGAAAGCATGTAGTTGGTTCTTTTTTTTCTTTTTCTTTTTTTAAAATCTATTCTGTCTTTTCTTTGGTGGTGGTACTGGAGATTTAACCCAGGGCCTTCACACTCAGTTACATCCCCAACACATTTTTTATTTTGAGACAGGATCTTGCTAGGTGATTAAGTTGCCCAGGCTGGGCTCAAACTTATGATGCTCCTGCCTCAGCCTCCTAGAGCACTAGGATTACAGGCATGCACCATCAGGCCCAACCTCAGTGTCTGTCTTTTAACTGAGTATCTAGGCCATTTACATTTAAAGCAATGATTTACATGTTAGTGGTTATCTTCCTTTAATCTTAACCCCACCCCTTCCTCATTTCTTCTAGTGCTTTCCTCTATCAAAAATGCCCCCTTATTTTGAATCTTTTCTGTCCCTGTTCAATGCTCCTTTTCTCCAACCTATACTTTTACCCTATACTTCCACCCATCCCCATTCAAATGCTGGTTTCTCTTTCAGGTTAGCAATACACTTTTCTTCTTGTCTTGAAAAACAACGATTTTAAGGCTGTGGTCTGCATTTCACTGGCTGCATCTGCTTTCTGATCAAACTTTTTTCTCTACCTGCCAGTCTTCTGAGTCCTTGTACCTCTCTATCTTGCTGAAGAATCTGACTTTCCCTTTCCTGGGCTATTTTTTTTTTTTTTTAAGGCAGGGTCTCACTGTGTATTCCAGGCTGGCCTTGAACTAACTGTGTAGTCCAGACTGACTTTGAACTCAACGTGATCTTCCTGCCTCAGCCTCCCAAGTGCTGGGACTACAGGTGTGCACCACCACGCCTGGCAGCCTTAGTTTTTGTTAAATAGGGACAAGAAAAAGAGAAATTAAAAGCATTTTTTTCGCTCCCGATTTTTTAGATACGTTTTTTGTTTTTTGAGACAGGGTCTCACTATGTTTCCTGGGCTGGTTTTCAACTTCCTGGCTCAAGCAATCCTGCCTCAGTCTCCCAAGTGCTGGAACTATAGATGTTCCTGATTCTTTTCTTTTCTCTCAATTCTTCGTCTTTCTCTTTCATTTATTCTTCTATTTCTATCCCTTAAATATTGCTGCTTCACATGGTTCCTCACCCCACTTGACAGAATCTTTCTGCCACCACTACTGCAATTACTATTATCATCACTTCTACTGACTTCTACAACTGCTCCTTCATTCTTTTTTTTTTTTTTTTTTTTTTTTTTGTACTGGCAATTGAACTCAGGCCCTCATGTTTGCCAGGCAGGCACTGTGCTGCTGAGCTATCTCCCCAGTCCTGCACCTTCATTCTGAACTCTCACAGGAAACACTCAGCCCTGGGCTTACCCCAGTGCCTGACTTGTGTCATCTCTCCTGGGAACCCCACAGACACCTCTCATTTCATGTACTGGAAATGCAGACCATTGCCTGTCTTTGCAAGTTTTCTCTGCTTCTGCCTCCCCTACTTCACTTAACAGCACTGCCAGCCACTGACTTATGCTAAACTGTCACTGTCAAGGTGTCACTGATGGTGATTCACTTCTCCTTTTGATACTGACTCACATTGAAACGAGCCATTGCTGATAACTTAACACTAGACTCTTTTTATTCTACATCTCCCTGTCTTTTTGATAGGATGAAATATCCCAAAATAGGAATTTCCAGAATTTGAGGCTTTTTAAAAAAGCTTTTAATCTATATGATGAGGTCCAAAACTTCCTGTCTTTTCAACTCTGCCGGCTCCCTGCATCGCTCTTCCTTCACCCCATGCACACACACACTGCATACTAGTCCTTTGATAAACATGACTACTGTTTTTTTTGGTTTTTGAGGGTCTTGCCATGTAGCCCAGGCTGGCTTCGAACCCATGGCGATCCTCCTGCCCTCTTGAATGCTAGGATTACAGGTGCGCGCCACCATACCTAGCAACGTGACTGTTTTTTAATTCTCTTTTGCTGGTTCCTTTGTCTTTTCTGTCTGACATTTACAACTTAGTATTCCACAAGGTTTGGCTTACAACTCTTCTTGCTCTACTACCTTTTTTTTTTGGTACCAGGGATTGAACTGACAGCCTCGCACTTGCCAGGTAGGCACTGTGCCATTGAGCTATATCCCCAGCCTATCACCGTACTTCTTAACTTAGTAAATCTCATTGTTTTTGAGGGCTTCGATTATTACTTAAATGTTGGCAATGATTTCCAATCTATGTCTCCAGATGCCAAGGGATACCTTTCTTGAGTTTCAGAACCAAATTTCCAACCAACAAATGAATACCTCTACCTGGATAGTACCTAAAAATTCAAACCTTTAGAAATCTGAAAACTTTTCTTTATGTCATTATTTCATATACATACAAAACTCTGAAATACCACCTGAGTTCAGTTAACTCATAAAAAGGCTGACATTTCTGATATCACTATGCAAATCTCAGCGACAGCCATCTAGCCTCTAGGACATTCTTCTGTGATATGCTATTTAGCCAGTGTTTCGATGTGCTGCTGATCTCGTCTTCCTTTTACTAAACTCACCTTGTAACAGTCATTAGCAATGAGCTGTAATAGACTAAAGGACTCGCCAGAGGTTTCCATCTTCAGATAAAGTTCCCAGGCTAGTCTTGGTTTCTTATTCATGATATCTACAAAAAGAAACAATGTTTTAAAGTGTCATTAGGAAATAGCTTCTGCACCTTGTCATTCTAGGAATGAATCTATAGCCTGAATAGATAAAGCAGTGGCTAAATACCTCTTGTGTGGAAAGCTGGGAGTGCGGGCATTCAGCTGGCTCCCTACCAGAATTCTAGCCCACCTAAAATAGTTAAGATTCACTTAATTATGTCTTTTGAGATGGGGTTGGTTTCTAGAAGTTTTCCACTTTGCCAATCTGCTTAAAAGAGGTCAACTATTATCATTCAATCGTACTCATAATTTCAACCTCATATAGAATATCTAATTGTTAAAAATTTCCTGTGACTACATGAAACTTAATGAAAAGCTAGGCATGGTGGTGCACCCCTGTAATCCCAGCACTCGAGAGGCTGGAGCAGGAGGATTGCCACGAGTTTGAGGCCAATCTGGGCTATATAGTGAGTAGTGAGTTCAAACCCAGTCTGAACTATGTAGTGAGACCCTGTTTCAAAAAACAAAAGATGAAGAATTTAAATCTGAGTGAAAACAAGGAGCAAGAAAATCCAATGATAGGCAGACAGACAGAAAGAGAGAGAATATGGGTTTTAATGTACAAAAAAAACTATGTTTTTGACATTTTTCCATGTTTCAGGCATGAGAAATGAAAAAGCTAAATCAATGTAACAGTATCATTTCAAAAACAACAAGTGTGCACTTCGAGCCTAGAAAGTGGAACAAAACTGAAAGAGCTTGCTATCTTTCAGGCCTGTACATGGAAGGTCAATGTTGAGTGATGAAACTGATCACAGAGTAAACTTACATAACACACTGACATGACAACTGCTATGGCTTGGGTCTAGATGTCCCCCCAGAGCCTCATGTGCTCAGAGGTAGCTTTGGGAGGTGAATGGATCATGGGGTACTGTACTCCTCAGAAGACTGACTGATCCACTGACCAATCTATCGCTGAGTGTGCAGGTAGGAGTGGGCCTGTCCCCCATGAGGAAGTGACTACGACAGCAACACTTACTGGTAGCATTAACAAGTCTTTTCCTCAGTGTTTACTCATTGTGTAGAACAAAATACAAAGATTAGAAAATACTTAATGTAATTTCCAAACAGTTCATGCAATAAGAAAGAAAAGAGCATTCCTGTGGTAAATGTTTAAAAGAAGACTCACAGCAGCGAGCTAACCAGCTGAGGTAAATGTAATCATTTTTCAACTTCTCATTTTGGATCAAGAGGAACACCTGCAACAAGAGGCAAGAAAGGGAGTAAATCTGAGGATGGTTTTGTAATAATTACCAGTTTGCCGTTCACTGAGGATCACTGTAGCTTTATAACAACAAGAGTTAAATTGAATTATTTTGAAAAATACAAACAAATCAATCCAAAACGTTTAAAGTCAGCATAAATTAATCCCAGCACTCGGGAGGCTGAGGTAGGCGGAGCGTTGTGTGTTCGAGGCCGGCTTGGGCTACAACACGAGCGCAAGGCCAACCTGAGCTACACAGTGCGACCCTGCCTCAAAAAACTAGGGCCGGGAGTTTGGCTCAGTGGCTTAAGCGCCTGTCTGGCAGGTGCGAGGCTGTGAGTTTGATCCCCTGGTGCCACAAAAAAATAAATAAATAAATAAATAAAATAAATAAATAAAGTCAGCATAAAGGGTATTTTGTGCGCCACTGGGTCAAAAGGGTGACAGTGCCACCAGAATAAAACTGTGGAGTCAGCATAAAGGTTAACGGGGGAATGGGACTGATGTTAAAGGAGATACGGGGTTTTTACTATTTGTTTCATCATCTGGGTACTGATTATATGGGTATGCGCACGTTGTGAAAAGTCACCAAGTGGTGTACTTATGATTTACATTCAAGATGTGACCAAAAACCACAGTGGACATTTAAATTCTAAAAAATCAACTACAGGAAAAGCACACTGTCATTTATTCCTTCAGAATTCTCCCACTCCAAACACATTCCTGCCATCATCTTACCATTTTCTAGAGCAGTTCTGGAGTCCTCTTTCGGCGACTGTCTATAGTTGGCTGTGTGGCTGCCTCAGTGTCTGGAATTGATTCAAAATGTTTCCCTTTCACGGTCATTTTGGTATTGGGGAAGAGCCAAAAGTCACATGGTGCCAGACACGGTCAGCAGGGTGGGTGACTTTCTGTTGGATGGCACAGAGCAGCAGCCTTCGCTGTATTTTTTGTCATACCTTGTAAAGATACTCGTGAAAGAGGATTCCAGAACTGCTTTAGAAAGTGGCAAGAACAATGGGGCAGAATTGTGTTTGAAGCAACAGGGAGTATTTTCAGGGGGATTAATGGCAATGTGTCTTTCAAGCTTTTTACTTTAAACATTCATCATATATCTTGATTGCCCCTTGTATAGTTCATAAAACTCACCCCAAAAGGGTAAACGTTAATATAGTTATAAAATCTACACATTTATTCTTATTATACTTTTTAATATAAGCTAAGAACAAATAAATCTCTAATAGTCCTTCACCCTTGATCATTTGATTTAAATGAGAAAAAGATAAGGATGCTTTTAGATAGCAAGATTCAAATGCCTTCAAAAGTAGGTACCCTAGTAAATGTCATCTTTAAGTAAAAGATAAATAAAAGTAGGTGCTCACCTCTTCACCCTCACTGGTATTGCCTGTTGCAGCTTTGGCTTGGGCATAATTAAAATTAAAGATGTCATCATTATAGAAGTAACTCTGAAAAACATCCCATGGCCAGGTCACATTGAGTATTAACATATAAAATAGAAAACCATTGTTTTACTAGATAAACATAAAAGTAATTTTAAGAAAGAAGACTAATTCTTTGATGCCACTTATACCAACAGAGAAACAAGTGTTATCTGCAGAAGTTTCTTAACTTCTCACACATTATATATAGTATTTCACACATAAAGTTGTAGACAACTCTAACCTTAAATGAGTTGAGGTAAATCAAGACGTCATCAAATTGCTTCAGCAGGAAGAAACAGGAAGCCATACACTGCCTCCCTGGAATTGTATCTGAAATGGAGGAGGAAAAGAAACCAAGAAAATTCATGGAACTAAAGTTCTCTTAAGTTGAGATATGGGTTATTTTATAATTTAGTGATAGTGATGTATTCCAAGACATCTTTCTAGATTCCAAAATTACAGCTTTCATTTGTAGCCCAGTGGAGGTCACTGTACTTGAGAATGACTCACAACCTCTCTGGTGGTTCACGCCCAGAGTCCCGGGGAACACACACCCACTGGCACACTCACAACAGTGTTCCCAGACTTCTTCCCAGGGCTTCAATTCTTTCATCTAACTCCCACATCTAAATACTCCTTTCTGTGACTTGGTTTCTTTCCTCACTTGTTTAA
Source organism: Dasyprocta punctata (assembly GCA_004363535.1). Taxonomy (NCBI): domain Eukaryota; kingdom Metazoa; phylum Chordata; class Mammalia; order Rodentia; family Dasyproctidae; genus Dasyprocta; species Dasyprocta punctata. The sequence goes on along the minus strand of RJWM01041363.1, from coordinate 8,500 downwards.
GACGACCTCGCACTCGGGAGGCTGAGGTAGGAGAAGCGTTGTGAGTTCGAGGCCGGCTTGGGCTACAACGCAAGCGCAAGGCCGGCCTGAGCTACATAGTGCGACCCTGCCTCAAAAAACCAGGGCCAGGAGTTTGGCTCAGTGGCTTAAGCGCCTGCCCTGGCAGGCGCGAGGTTGTGAGTTCAATCCCCGGTGCCGCAAAAAAAAAAAAAAAAAGACAACCTCGCAGCACTCTCAGTGGGAAATAATACTCCACGGAACCAACTGATTCTGATCCTGATCCAATTTTCCTGCCTGAGTTCAGCCTCCTGTTTGAGGTAACAGGGGAGTCACATAACCTCAACCCTTGACACAGGCAATCCCTGTCTACAGAACAGCCTGATGTGCCACATACTCATTTTTATGCTATGTTCTCAGTCTGTCTGTCTTACTAGATGGAACCTCTACATAGGAAGGGAATTTTCTTTTATTTATTGCTATACAGCTCAATACATTTTGTTGTACAGACAAATGAAACAGGGGTAGAAAATACTGTTCAAGCTGGGTGTGGTGGTACACACCTATAATCCCAGCACTCAGGAAGCTGAGGCAGGAGGACTGCTGTGAGTTTGAGGCCACCCTGGGCTACATAGTGAGTTCAAGGCCAGACTGAACTATAGTGAGATTCTGTCTCAAGGGAAAAAAAAGAAAATACTATTCAGTAAACGGCATTAGTGAAATGTTTATGAATGTCTGGGGGAGGGGGTATGGACAATCACTGCAGCATGAACACTGTTACCCAGAAGAGATGCCAACAAAGACAACTGGCACAGGTAGCCATATCAGCCCGCACTGGCAAGTGAGCCTTTCATAGCTTCTTCCAATTTTACACTGAGTCTTGACTGATAAAACCAGTACTTTAACAATAAAAACAATGAAGTCACAAGGTCAATACTGGGAGATATGTGTGAACATCATATAACTGGCAGTTTCTAAGCTTGGTATCTATCGAAGAAATAATTATGGAAAAGGTAACACTTAAATACGATTTTGAAACTTTTATGTAGGAAAAAAATACCATGGGCAACGTCTAAAGGCAAATGACCCAGTGGGAAAAAAGAAACATCTGTAATGTGGCAAAAGCTTAATACATAAGGAGCTGTTAAAAATTCAGTAAAAACTAATGTTTCATGTCTACAACTAATTCAAATTTTTAGAATTCTCATGAGCTCAAGAGTAAATTTATTCTCCTTTATTTATTCTCTTGTTCCGTTTCAGCTGAGATGTTCAGAAGGCCTAGTTCTGCTCTTCTCTGTCGGTTCACTCTCACTTCATAAGGTGCAGCCTAACACATGCTCATCCCTGGCCAGCACCCAGGCTTCCCTGGCCAGCGCTGTGTTAGTGTGGACCTCAGACATACCACATTCGCTCGCGGAGCCGCCCACCAACTGGAAGAACTGCTGGGCAATTTTCATATGATCCCTCTGAAACAGAAAGTGGAGCTGACATAGAGGAAGAAGGCAAAAATATCACGGCTCTATCATGGCAGGATTTAACATGCTTTTTGTTGTAAACCATGCCCCAAACAATACTAATTGTCATTAGCATAAGCGACTAGAAAATGATAACCTGAAATGGAATGAAAAGTTATGCAGGGTCAGATGGAAAAGAAGAAAACAAAATCAAATTCACACATAGTATCCTAAAAATACCCATGTTAAATAAATTAATGCATTTACTCATTCAACAAATATTTAATACTTTTCATAATATATTAGAACTGCTGCAGGAGGTAAGGGCACAAAAAGTATTTATTAAACTCATTTATTTATGCAATAAGTATTTACTGACTATCTACTATATAAGGCATTGTGGAGTGAACCAGAGATAAAAAGATTTGTTCCCAGCCTGGACAATTTGGCAAATTAGCTAGACAGCGTCTCACAATAAAAAATAAAAAAAGGCTGGAGTTGTAGCTCAATATGAAGGGTGTAGGTTAAGCCATAAAAAACTTAATATGTCATATTAACATGGCTAAGAGCTTAATGTTAGTGTTGGTGTTTATAAAAAACTGTCTTAGGATATAGCTGGGGGTATAGCTCAGTGGTAGAGTTATATGCATAGATGCATAAGGCTCTGGGTTCAATCCCCAGTACCCCCAGTTTCTAAAGAAAAAGAAAAGCTTACCTAGAGGAACAATTTCTCCAATTTTACACATGCCAAAATTAAAGCTCACAGATAGCAAGGTTTTAAACATCTGGAAATTAGAATAAAGCTGTGCAATGATATTTTTGTTTATTAAACATAAGCACTGTATAAAAATAGAGCTCTTTTAAAATAAAGCAGTAATTTTTAGGGTTGAAGGTTTGAGGATTTTTTTCTTGTTTTTAAACAACAGAATTTTTTTTTTTAAGGGACTAGATTGGGAGATTTGGAGAAGTAAAAGGAACTAGAGAAAAGCCTGTTTTACTTTGATATTCATTTTGGTCTTTTCCATATGTTCATAACTTTGTAAACTACCATATCTCCTCAAAAATAAGACCTAACTGGAACCTAACTGGAAAGTAAGCCCTAGTACCTTTTCAGGATGCTCATAAGATCTACCCCCAAAATGAGTCCTGGTTAAGATCATCAGCCAGATGGATGCATTTAGCACATCTGTTGCAACACACAGCAAACATGTTAAATTATAAAATATTAACATATAATTAAACATAAGTATTATTGGCATTAATATTTAAATAAATGGTAATATAAACTATAATTAAATATTTATAAATATCCAAGTGGGCACCTTGGAATGAGAGGTAAATGCCTATGTAAACAGATGAACTCAAGACTTATGCTGAATGACCAATCAGCACACAGACACAAGGCATGAATAACTACAACATGCACACTTGATAACAGAGGGTTGTGGCTGTGTCTAACATGAATCTTCACGATTCAGTATGTCGTGTGCTGTAACAACATACTATAAGCAGGCTACGTGGACAAGACGTGCTCGTTTAAGGACAGCTCTGTTGCTGGACATGAGAGATTGGGGACAATGGTTCTACGGGGAATGGAGTCACAAGAAACTCAGGCTGGAATTCAGGGTTTGGAGAGTTATGATGATGTTCCAAATAAATGTAGATTTTTGTACATGAATAAGTATAGATTTTTATACATGAGTAAATGTAAATTATCGTACTTTTTTTAAAAAGACAGTCCCTGAAAATAAGCCCTATTGCATCTTTTGGAGCACAAATTAACATAAGACCCAGTTTGACTTTTGGGGAGACACGATATAGAATAGCAGTGATTTCATACTCACCGAACCCATTTCCTGGCCGAGGGCTGCATTGACCACTCCTTTGAGGATGTACTCCTGGAAAAGGCAATACCACTGATCGATTAAGGGGAACGGGAGCTATGAGACAACTTTCTACTTCATTCCTTGTATCACCTCAATGCTTCATCTCGAGTTGCTTTTCTCTGTTCTATGTGTGGCTTGAATAAATTAAGAGATTTTCACTTCATTTCCAGCAGGCAAATGGCCATAGAACAGAATTCACCGTATTTGTAAACTCTCAAAAGATGGTGAAGGTTTTAATACACTTGAGAAGCATACTTGCTGAGATGCCTCAGGGTCTAGAAACACCTTCATCCAGTCTGTCACTGAACAATGCCTGCCATGCACTTAGGTTCACGGTATCGGACACACAAACAACACTGGCCCACCTGGTGCAAGAATGAATATTCTAATGGGCGGGAAAGACAAGTTACTGGCATGTATACTGGTGAGAGAAATACATATGCCTAGTGATTTTCACCAGAATCCTAGATTTTAATATTTTCCGACTTTAAATCTTTAGAGGAACCAATTGGGCACAGGGGAGTCTCACCACATCAGAGTCCCAAGCAGTCGCATAGAATCAGGCTGGCTCAATACATATGGCCTCTCCTGAGATCCTACAAGCAGGACCCTTCTCTAACATGCCTTCAAGCTAACTGCTCAATGCCCGCTTCCACTGTGCTTGTCTAACATTCTCAATTACCTGAGGAGTAGTAGGTTCCAGATCTTTAATTAAGTTATAAGCTTCTTGTACATCATCTGAAACAAGAACTAAGTTATAGTAGTCTGAATTTCAGCAAAGCCTTCTGAAGCAGTCCCCTAAAAGATCCTTCAATATTTAAGTAGTCATGGAAAATAGGATTGGGGATGTAGTTCAGTGGTAAAGATCTTTATGTAGCACGTGCAAGGCCATGGATTTGATCCCTAGCACTGCCACACACACACACACACACACACACCACAGAAACATGATCTGCTTTATCTCCTCTAAATCTCCATCAAGTTTAACAGTGCAGAGTTAAGCTAAAGATCATGCAGTATCCTTAAAAAATTCAGATAAGCTGTGAAAATACTTAAAGAAGCTAAAAATATAGGCTGGATATGTCAGTGGCATAGTATTTAGACAAGAAAAAAAATCATTTAAAAATACCAGACATATTAATAGGTGTAAAATGACATAAAGTCAAGATTTGAATAAAAAGTGATGGCAATTAAAATATTAGCAGTACCTTGAATTATTGAATGTGTGATTCATGTTTGGGTGTTTATTATAATACACACTTTTATGTCTTAAAATTTTCCATAATAAAGTTCATGCTCCCATTTTAATAGATGCATTTTCTGTGCTGAGGAGCATGTTGTCTGGCTAATGTGTCGCATGCACGAGAAGACCCAGGCTGTTGGTCTGGCAGCCACTACCCCAAACAGCTCACTGCTAGAGAAGCTGCTTTAAGCATGTGGCTAATGATTTTACCTTCTCTTAAGGGTAATAATATCACATTCTCTTTGACTCATAGCACGTCCTATAAGATGTTTGGCATACAAATAGAAAGGCGGACAAATGGAGCAAATAGAAAAAGATGATGATTAAATATAAAAGACAGAGGCCAGGGATGTAGCTCAGTGGCTTAAGCACCTGCCTGGCAAGTGCAAAGTCCTGAGTTCTATTCCTGGTACCACCAAAGGAATAAAAATAAAAATAAAAATAAAAGACAAGAAAATGATCTGGCACAGTGCTATTCCCAGCACTCGGGAGGCTGAGGCAGGAGGTTCACCATGAGCTCAAGGCCAGCCTGGGCTACATAGTGAGTTTAAGGATAGCCTGAACCATATAGACCTGGTATCAAAAACCACACACACATACACACACATGCATAAACACATGCATGCCATGTACACACACAAAATGTGGGTGCAAAGGGGAAGCAAGAAAAAGGGAGAAGAAATACAAAGGGAAGAAAACAATGGAAAAATCAAAAGAGAATGGGCAGAAAGCAAAGGACAGAGGAAAGAAGAGAAACAGGGAAAAGGTAGGTTGAATATAAGGGGAAAGAAGATAAAGAGAAAAGGCACAACACATAATCAGCAAGAAGTCTGTTGTCCTATGAACTTGTGGAAAATACATCTTTGTAAATATTATGGATTTTAAAAGTTAAGCAAGTTGTTCAATTAGAGATTAAACATCCCCAAATATGCCATTATAATAGGACAAGACAGTTGCTTCTCACCCTGACGTAGGTAGTAAATCACCAAGTTCAGCCTCGCTTCCGGAATGACATCCACCAGGGGAGGTAAAACCTGCAAAGCCCCTTCACCCCCTCGGAAGACAACCTAAGACAGAGAAATTATGTTACTGCTACAGTAAGTGTGTATACTTAATTAGTGGGAATGCTTAAAGTGCTACCACATATAACTGGGTTCATGATATTCAACTAAAAGAGCTCTGGGAGTCAGCTGGACTCCATTTCTAGACTTTTCTTTTTTAATTGTTATGACAAGGTCTCTAGAAGTTGCTCAGGCTGGCCTTGAACTTGTGATCCTAATGAGTAGCTGGAATTATAAGCCTGTGCCACTCCATCAAGCACACTGCTTCATTTTGCTCTAGATTTCCTCATTCATCTGTTTATGTTATACCCCCCAAAATATAAACCCATATGGGAAGGAATTTTGCCTTTGTTGTGTACTACAAGATCTAGAATTTTAACTAATATGGTTATTACTCAGTTGTCTTTTAAAGGGTGAATATATTTTTGATATTCTCCATATATACATGATTTTGATCTCATTGAAAGAAAATTTGTCTAAATTATAATAAGTACAAGAAACAGAATAAAACTGGGTGTGGTGGTGCACACCTGTAATCCCAGTACTTGGGAGCCTGAGGCAGGAGGATTGCTGTGAGTTCAAGGCCAGCCTGGCTTATATAGTGAGACCCTACCTCAAAACAACTGAAAAAAAAAAAAAAAGACACAACAAAAAGAAACAGAATAAGGGCATAATTCTTATTGCAAACATTTCCTTTTCTCATCATAAGAACTGTAGAGAACTTTATTATTGTTATCATTACTATTATTTTGCCTAGGCCTTGTGCATGCTAGGCACATGCAGTACCTCTTAGCCATATCCCTAGCCCAGAAAACGAAGTATCCAACAACGAGTAAAGTCTTTTTCTATACAGGCATCAAAATCTCCATGGGGATTTGTTCCTAGCACTACAAAACAAACCAGAAAACCCTCTGCAATGCAATGCACACAGCCTTTCTTAGCCTGCTTCCTCATTTATCTGTGGCATTAGTCTACTTATGAGGGTTAAGTAACTTACAGTGGGCTCAACGTGGGGCGCACAGCGGGTAACGTTTGCCTTTGTTAATTTGGTGAGTATTTGTTAGCATCTACTCTATGCCTGCTATGCTAACGAGCACTGGGCTTCTCTGCCGCCACACAGACAGTACAAGTGCAGACAGACCTTCGAAAAATAAACAAATACACAGGTGATAATACATGCTATAAAGAAAAACCAAAAGTCCATAAAAGGGCAATTGGGTTTTTCTTTTTCTTTTTCTGTTTTTTTGAGAGAGGGTCTAAGTAGTTCAGGCTGGCATTAAACTCACTATGAAGTGCAGGCTGGCCTCCAACTCACAGTGATCTTCCTGCCTCAGCCTCCTAAGTGCTGGATTACATGTGTGGGCCACCATGCCTGGCCAGGAAAATTGGTTTTTCATGCTGTTGTATTTCTAGAGTCCAGGAAGGTATCTGGCACATAGTAGATGTTTCACAAACAAATACACGTAAATCAAGGTCATCAGGCATGAACTACATAATCCTCTCTTTCTACCTCAGAGTATCTATTTGGATATTTTTTGGTTTCTCTCTCTTTTTTTTTTTTTTTGGTACTGGGGATTGAACTCATGACCTCGTGCTTGCCAGGCAGGCACTTATGCAACTGAGCTAAATCCCCAGCCCTTTTTGGTTTCTCTTTGCCATATTCCCTTCTTTTGCCAAAGTTAATTCCGTCACCTGTCTCCTTGATCCCATGACTTCTAACTCCATCTGGACTTTGTCTCTCTATTAATCGCTGTGTCTTTCATCTTCTGCAGCACCGGCCCTACTCTCCCACTTTGAATACACACAAGGGTTTGCGTTCTCTTGAAAAATCTTCCACCTGGCCCCTTGTCCCCTCTTGATAGTACACTCACTCTTTTTCCTCTTGGCTTCAATGCTACACTTCAAAAGTATGTGGTTTACTGCTTCTAACTTCTTCCCATTCTCTCACTCTTTAACCTCTGAAGAAACTGGCTTTGGCTGTCAGTTTATGAGTCAGTTTACTATCATAAGCTTCAAATCAGTCATTGTAACCAAATTCAAAGGACTTTTCTATCTTCTTGCAGTTCTGAGACTATTGTCTACAAGACAACACTAAGAATAATACCATCATTCACTAAATGCATCACGAATCTGAAAATCCAAAGTGCTCCAAAATCTGAAAGTTTTTCAGCGCTGAAAATTCCATACATGATTTCATGTGACAGTTCAAACACAGAATCACTAGAAATATGTAAAATACAGCCAATTGTGGAGCAAGGGTAGAGAGAACAAGGCCACGCTAGTAAGCAAGCCCCATCTGGGAACCAGCACCATGCGCAGGCCACTGCCAAACTGGAACAGACAGACCCCAGCCCCTTCTGGCATGCGGACTGACAAACAAGAAGTACCAATTCCCCCCACTCCCCACCGCCATAAATAACCAGCTTATCCAGAGAAACACAGGCTGTGTTGATAGCTATGGAGGTGAAATGCAATTGGATGCCTGTGGTGCTTTGTTGTTTCACTAACATTGCAGATCTAGGGCCAATGGTCTGATCATAGGTTCAGAGGATGATGGTACATAGTGTGACATCTAGAGGGGATCTCCTTCTAAGGGTTGCAGCCATTGTTGATTTCCTATGGTCTTGTTTTGGAAGTCCTATATTGTTTCCATTATTTTGTTGGGTTGGGTTTTATTCTTTTGTTTTGTTTGATTATGTCAAATCCAATTGCAGGAGCAGCTATTTCAAAGATAGCAAGATATATTATGGTAACCATTTTGGATTTACTATTGGCTTGCTTTGAAGTCCTTTATTGCATTCATTGTTTTGTTTTTATTGTTTCTATTCTATTCTGTTCTGTTTGATTTTTACTATGTCC